>OMKP01078920.1:0-13623 GCA_900302375.1 Bathygadus melanobranchus
GGGGGGTCTGTCAATGCATCTTGTGGCATCAACGTTCACTTGTTTTTTACTCGCCGTGTTGTTATATCTCTGGATTATGTTCCCCAAAAACATGACCCTTAATTTGACAGACTCCACAGAAATCACAACGGAGGGGAGAGCTTCATTAGCACAACATGCAGTGAAAGTAAACGTACAGGTGGTATAATCTCCGGACTCGGTCTTTGTGAGTGATATTTTGTTGTGTTTTCAGGGGGAATGGGGGAGGGGTCTCCAATCTCGTCACATAACTGTGGCTAACATGGTGAGAAATGTCCCCAGCCTCGTGGTATCAATCTTCACCATTAAAACACTCAGGCAGTGCGACTGGCGCAGGCACAGCCCTCGGGTGGCGGGAACCAGAGCAACGAGTGAATCATATTATTGTTATTCTCTTTTTTTGGGGGGCGGACAGGGGGACAGGGGGACAGGGTCTAAACGCTCATGTCCACAGCCGTGCTGATTGCGTCAGCTGCCAGATGAAATTAGTCGTGAGTGCTTGGGACTGTACAGCTGACGGCAAGGGGCAGAAATGGGTCATTGGTGACAGTGAATGCCGTGCAATTAAAGTGATTTGATATGCCGGACAAGCACCGCGGACAGATTTGTCACAGGGTGCGAATACAAAATATGTAATGAACTACAAATGCAAACTATAACAACTCTTGTGACGTAAGCTTGTTTTTAGCATTTCTGATACCCTTCGCACCCACTACCAGGGATGGTAAATGGTCAATTTTTATCCAAAGCGCTTTACATTTGCCTCACATTCACCCATTCATACACCGACGGCCATGCAAGGTAACAACCAGCTAGTCGGAAGCAGTTAGGGTTAGGTGTCTTGCTCAGGGACACCTCGACAATTAGCTAGGCGGAGCCGGGGATCAAACCAGCAACCTTCCGGTTGCCAGACAACCGCTCTACCCCCTGAGCTACTGCCGCCCATATCTTTCTACAACCTACACCCTCAGGTCAGTTAACAAGCATGAGGAAGTGATTTGAACTACAATGAACATCTAAATCTAACCATGTACACCTATAGGATTACCTGAAGAACCTAGGAACTATTTTGACTCAAACAAGGCGGATGCTTGGTCAACAGTAGCACTAGTTCACCCACTGCATCCACAAGGCATTCATTCAGCGTGGCACATCTGATCTCCCAATGTTCCCAAAAAGAAAACCCAAGTCATCATCTATACTCTCATCTCTGCTCTGCTCTCCATCACTGCAAGAGGCTTCCAGCAGACTGCAAACAAGCAGTTGAAAAAAAGAGGGTGCTTTTAAAATAGCCGTAGGATAGGAGGCTTTTATTAACGGAGTGATTCCATGGCTAAAGGTGCTTCGTAATACGGGCAGCCCTGTGAGCCAGATATGGCAACACTGCAGCAAACCCTGGCCATGCCATGTTTTCACTTCTTCTGCACCAGCAGCAGCTTTCCTCAATAAGTGTTTGACAGGGGAGAATAAGGAGCTTACATGGATGCTGCATCACACGTGCAAAGACTGCACTGAGAGACAGGACTCAAGTGGCCGCGCGGCGAACGAGATCAAGAGATGAAGACACACATTCCTTTGACTTTTATTTGTATTAACGGCGTGTTTGATTATATTTGAACTCTTACTTAATATTAGTCACGATGAACACGGCCGTTCGTTGCCATCATCGAGTGGTGATTAAACTTAATGTTTACTATCGCGTCAACCTCCGAAAACCATATATACATACTACATAAAAAACATGTTTTAAACATAAATGTTTATTTTATTTCCCTCGACTGAACTTCCCCTCCCCCTCCTCAGTCTAGGAATATTCAGCTGTATGTCTGCTGGGAAATAAGCAGTCTTACAGCTATTATGGCAGACAAGATGCTTTCAGCCTGGGGGCAAGCAAAATATACCATGACACCACCGCAACCCCTATATGATGGGGTAACCAGACAGATCCTCAGGAAAAATAAGACCTTGACAATCATAATCCACACACGGTTACGTGACAAACACCCAGAGTGATTCACAAGCACCGGCTTCGACCGTATTGTCGTCGTCTCAGCTTTTTGTTGTGGGTTTGCTTAAGATGATGGAACCGGGGCCACCGTGAGCAGCTCGGGGCCTCTCCATGTAAGGAAACAACAGTCAAACAGATGAGTGTGCGCTCCCTACATCTGCATTCATCACACTACACTCGCGCCACTTTGAGTCCGTGTACGGACCCCGTGAATAAATGTATCACGGCGGCCCGAGGTTAAAGTAGGGAGCGAATCGACGAGATTGCGCACGTCGAAACAAAAATCACAAGCCGATGTCGTTCTCACTCCATCGATAAAAAAGGGCGTCTTCTGTAGCTCAAGTCACGATATCCGTGTTGTCTGTCAGCAGGTAAGAAACTTGGACGCGTTCCTCCGCCCCGCAGAAAATCCCCAAACTAATTCAATCAGAGGCGAAAGCTTTTCCAGAAACATATCAACTGCTGACAAGCGATTTTACAGTTGAGGCCGAGCCGGGTAATCACAGCCTAGCCTCTGTTCTCTGGAACATGACGCGTGTGTTAATATGTTCTCCAGTGGTTCTCTATAAAAAGGGAGCAAAAACACCACAGTTAAAACTGAAGCGTCCAATCCGGAGGAGCCCAGAGTCATTTGCTTTGTATTCTTTTTTTGTGTGTTGTCGCAATTTCCTTTTGGGGGCTTGGCACGACGCCAGGTTATATATAACCTTTCATTTACTCAACGGGGGTTAGTGGAGAGACTGACCCCAAAAGAAAGCAGCGAAACCTGTTCTGTTTCAGCCACGGCCGTCGGGTCCGATCGCAGCTTAGCTAAAACACACAACAACAACAACAACAACAACAACAGCAGCAGCAGCAGCAGCGGCAACAACAAAACAAAAACCCTCGGGGAATGTTATCTTCCGAATCCCCCAGGTTCTTCCAGCCAAGCGCGCTCATTTACAAGCCAGCGCAGTGCAAACACTCTGCAGCTGCCTCTCCCCTGATCACAAGGCCCATTCACGTCCAGCGGGCCACAACGCATGCAGTGCCAAGCGGACATATTTAGATATATACCCCCCCTCACCGCCTCACCCCCCTTCCAGTCCACTCTCCTTTCTCACATGTGCAGCGGCAGTCAATGTGTAAAGCAAACCCCAAGGCACAGCGTGCTCACACTAGTTTGCTCACGCGTCCCGTTCGGGTCAGCGGGCCGAATCGATTGGCCGCTCGAAAATAAAATAAATATATATGTATTTACTCCCCCGGTCTAGCACAGTTTTTAAGGCCATTAAAACCATTGCCTCGTGGCTACTCAAGGAAACACCCCGCGGAGCATCTCTCTGTGTCTCTTTCTACCTCTCTGTCGTCGACGTGATGGTGGCCTGGTGGGAGAGAAACAGAAGCGCTGATCCAGGCTCTGTATCAAGCAGACGACAGGTTTGTTCAGCTAGCGCCCCGATGATCTCCTACTTTACCCAGCTGCTATTACGGGCGGCCGCTGCGTCGCGGATTAGCGTCTTTACAGTTTGCCTTCACGAAGCTGGGGCCCCGGAGGAACCGTTTAGACCCTCGCTGGGAGATCCAGGAGGCTGTAAAAGAACCACCTGTTTCCTGGTTACGCCGCTGCAGCTCCTCGGTGGTGGACGAGAGCGTACTCCTCTGCCTCGGTATCATGTTCGAGGTGTCTTGGCTTCGCTCGCAGATTGAGTGAGAGTTAATATGTTCCCCCTTTAACTTATGGAAAATATAATCACGACTTTTCTATGAAATGTGAGAGCGTGGAATTACACGGGGTTTAGCTTGGAGCTCAACCAAACGCAGGCCTCGGTTCCCTGTGTTGCACGGGGGAAGACATGAAAGTAGGTATGTGCAGCTCGCTCAAAACGACAACCCTAAACAAACAAGACGAACACGCGTCTTTTCACAACACGACATGAAGCATTATGTTTGAGGAGCCCAGTCATTATATCATCGATGACAGATACGTTAAACCCCCGTCTATTTGCATTGCTGTGTTTAGAAAGTTACATTGGAGGCAAGTCCACATTCAGCACCGATACAAATGCGAATGTTCAAAGCACATTCAAACATGGAGCCAGCGTTTGTTGTTAAGCTGGAACCGTTGCCAAAATCCATGCATATTTTCCCCTCACTTCATCACACGAGATTGTCATACAGAAGTGTAGTATGCCGTTTTTATTTGCATTCCTTTCACAAACATCTGTGCTTAGGTCACTAAAGGACATTTTCAACATGTAGCAAAATAGCATATTTCCCTTTCTTTTGGTACTATTCCGACCCTCCCCCACCTCGCATGCTATGCCCATCGCCAGACACAATGGCGGTGAACGTTTGGTTTGGCTTGGTCTCCAGGGGCCGCAAGATCTGCAAATGCTGCCAAAACAAAGATGGCCTGGGCATTTGTCAAAACAGTACTTAAGGCCCAACACAACTACTTCCAACACGATGCAGGTCACCATTCAACATCCCACTCCTACAAGCTGTGCGTCTGCTGAAAGCCCTTAAAACCAAATCCTAAAAGAAAGCACACAAGCTAAATGGGGCTCCATCTTTGATCTAGAGGGGTGCAAAGCCATTGGCCCAGAGCCACAAAGGGTTTAGCAAAAAAAATAAATAAAGAAGCAGAAAGGTCTCAGAAACATGGCGGTGAAGCTTTCTCACAGTGTCCGCTGGAGCACAGAAGACTCCTCCGGAAGCGACAGTGTAACGGCTGGCTTGATGGTGTTGTCCTGTGCTCTGCGTTAAAGCCAGGTCTAAAGGTTGCTCACCCTCAGAGGCTTTGAAGTCATTCCACATGAAGATGCTATCTGAGCCGTGGTGTTAGCCACACCCGCTTGCCTCCACTTACACATCCTCGTGCTATAGTACACAACTGAAGGGTGCTGTTGGGGCCGTTAAAATATATGGTCAAATGGTGAGGTACGATGGGGGAGGGACGCTTTTTTTGGGTTGGTGGAAATAGTGATGGTGATGGTTTGCCATTGCTCTAGGTTTGTCAGATGGCTACGAGCTCTGGGACTCGGATCCACATAAAGCCACTGAAAGCTGCTCAGAGTGGAGTCTTCTCTTATTGCTCTAGCAACACAGACACATTTCTCTATTCCCAAGGTGCCATTACTGGCTAATACAGTCATTAGAACTGGCTTTGGGAATGTGCACAGTCAAGGGCTTTTAGAGAGGACTCCGTTTGACTTGAGGACAGAATAATTGTATTACATTACAAATGTAAAGCGTTGGGAAAAGTGTTTATTTTATATGTTTATTTTTATTCAATGGTAAAGTTAGTCTCATAATTAAACAGGAACTAAAATGTGTTGGGAAATAGAATGTTGGTGTTGACAGCAAAAACGACAAAAATACAAAAACACATGGCTTTAGATTTAAATGTGAGACGGACACCATTGTACTCGAACATCTAAACGTGAATGCACCACAAAACTATATAATCCAATAAGGAAGCTCACGACCGTCGGTAATCCCTGTCGAGTGTCACCTGGCTTCGACACTACATTACCTCATTGCACGTTGTGTACTAAATGTCTTGTTGTTGCTCATCCCTGCACGGGTGTGTCCCATCTCCCAGGCACCCGTATCGTCTGTTGTTCTTCTCATAAACAGTCAAGAAGACAAGAACAAACTGTCCCAGCCGTTCAATCTCTATAAATAAATTCAGGAAAGACTAGCAAACTGCTGAGCAGCGACTCATATATCTGAATATTACTCACTACAGCGCTGACTGTATTAAACAAATGACTCGGGTCTGCAGGGGGAGAAAAAAAACAACGCAGTATACAGAGCAGAGGTTATTGTCTAATTTAAATGTTGGCGGCCTTCCCAGAGCCAGGCCACATTCCAATTTGCGACTGTGTTGCTTGGCGCTGTACTGACACAGGTCCGGCTGCAAAGCACTCTGGGACTCCTCTCCAGAAATGTGCCCCGCTCAACTTTGACGATCACCAGGTATGGGGGAGATGAACGGCATGACTGGGGCAAATGAGATTCAATTACGAAAGGCACAGGCAGGGCCACAGACGTTAGCCCCGGCGCTGTACTCGCGCCTTCTTTTCTTAACCCTTCCGGAAGTTGTTGCAGTAACGTAGCTGTAATCACGATGTCCGGGCAGCGCATCCACACCCGTGCATTAAGAGAGTGTGTGCGTAGCCACTGCTGCCACATTATTTTGGTATTCCACAATACAGTGGCAGCTGGAAAAGACGCCTGTGTGCGCACCCATCACGCTGAGCAGTATCTTTGGAAAGGCAATTAGCCATTTCAAGCGTCCTCGCTCTGTCCCACTATTGTCCGTTCATCTGGTGGATTGACAGCACACCGGGCCATCATTAGCCATGCCGATGGCTGCTCAGTTGAAAACGCTGTGGGTTTTTCTTCCTGCTTTGTTTTTCTTTCGGTGACAGGAGCCATTAAGGCTAAGTGTCTCGCTAATGTTTTTAACTGCATTTAAACTCTCTAAATGTCATTTTAACATTTTCCTACTTCAATTAAAGACACAAGCCCCCTGATTTAATTAAATACACTCTGGCTTGACTATCGGCTTTGTATCCCTATCATCGCATTGACATTTGAGAAATGGGATTTAGCACGAGACATGCTACAGATCTGTTTAGTCATAACAGAAAAGAACAAAAAAACAACTCCATTCCTCAGCATGAAGAGTCACAGCGCAGATCAAAGACACAGTAAATGACAGGCTGTTGGAGTTATTGGGTCACGGTATGTTTTAAAGTGCTACTTTGTTAGCAGTTAGGCTTAACTATCAAAGCATGGGAAATAGGTAAAGAGCATGCAACGGAAATCATGTTTCTTTTAGGTCCAGGAACTTATTAATATGCTTAATAATATATGTTTGTGCTGCTTATTAGTGTGATATATGCTCATGAGAAGCATCAAAAAGAGGTGTTGATCAATTCACAGTTAGCCTTTAAAGCTGTCATCACATTTTCAAGGTATAGTATCATTTAGTTTGCCATTCTCTGTTTTTACAGATTTTCTGTTTGTGTGGCAACTTGTACCCATCTCTCTTTTGGGTGTTCAGTGCCTGAGACCTCTGGTAATACCTTAAGGGGGAGTTTCACCTCTAATGTCTTAAAATGGAACACATGGTCACCCCCCACATCCACCATCACCTCCATTACTTGTCATTTGTCTTCGCTAGTCTCCTGCGACCTCATTCCACAAATTCACCAAAAGCATGCACGTCTACCGCTGTACATACCACACCATACAAGCTGTCGGTCTTGTGGATGGGGAGAGGAATACAAGTCAAAGGCAGGCAAATGAAGTTCAACTGTAATTTGGCATCGACCCTCCAGTAAGAGACTCAAGGTGTATCATTTTGTAATGATGTAAGACATTGTCTTAATTATAATTCATGTATTTGTAAGAGTCGATATTTTGGGTGTATAAACACAATTCAAATCTAGGTCTTGTTTTACTCTGGCGACGAAGAGAAAAATATCCCGTATCACGAAACATGTAAGAAGCTGTTGAGGAAATAGCAATAGCACATTACCAAAAGAGAAATACCGCTTAATCAAATAATTATTCTGCAAGGGGTCCAATAGTGTTGCTGTTCTTCTATTACCTGCAGCTTTAGCTGACATTAGATTAAATCATTCCCACTGTCAACCTGTCGTTAGCTAATTTACCTGCAGCCAGGACTCACTGGACATGTCGGCAGAGTTAATCTCTCCATTCATCTCCGCTAAACACATTGACCCAATTAGCTTGCCATTCAACACTGTTTTTCACAGTTAGCCTTTTTTCTGTCTAAAAACAAGCTCCAATATGTATTCAAGGCTAGAGCGAAACACAGTGGAATAATTACAGCAACAATAACCATGTCTTGGTCCAAATCTGCCGAGTCTGAAATATTCACCATCACAATTTGCTGTGACTGATTGGCCAATGGGAGCATCGCTTGGGGATACCACTTCAGAGGACTTTAATTGAGCAGATTTGACATGGGAGAAGGTTTTCTGCTGATAACTACACACATATTCTATTTTTAAAACACTCTTATTTTTGTAGCCGTGCCAGTGCACATCAGAATTATGATGCTTGCAAAAATCGCACTATATAGGCCAGTTTACGCTCTGCCTGTCATTCCCTTTAAAAATGCTCCATATCATATTTAATAGCATGCTTTTCCACAGTAACTTCTCTTTAGCCTGGAAAGTATTCTTGGCTAGCTTGGCCTGGTCAGTGCGAAGTTGTCAGATCCAGAAACTCACAAGATAAGGGAACACAATTGCCCCCAGGGTTGCCATAGCGTACCCTGACATCCCATAATAATAGCTGTAGGACTATTGTACTGGACAGTACAATAGGAAGATGCTACATCTAAGAATACTTCCAAACAGATGTCCATTATTAGTTATTCACAGTGAAACGGTGGCTACCTATTGTTATTCTAGGCTTTCCATATTATTATTTTTGATTGGTAACGGCTATATCTCAGCCCGATTGGTTACGTTTAAACATTTTTCCAGCATATATGTATTCCCGGTAAGCATATCATAAATATAGTGCCCCCTGTGGGCGAAATGGTAAAAACGCTTTGCGGGGTCCGCAAAGCGTTTTTACCATTTCGCCCACAGGGGGCACTATATTTATCTCTATATAATTGCGGTCAAAGATTTTTCTGTAGAGTGAAAGTGTTGGGAAAGCTTAAAAAAAGTCCAAATGACAACACATTTGGTACACATGCTCTATGGACGTGCCTAACTAAAAGTTATTCATCAGATCTTTGCAAAAAAAAAGGAATTATGCAGAAATCATAATATATGAACTAGCGATGTATGCACATACACATGTAGGTATGCATCCCCCTTAACAAGTGTGTCAAGTTTGGTGCTGATAGCTTAATAAATGATGTCATTGTCAATTTAAATAAGCGCTAAGCTAAGCACTAGGCACCACTTCGCCCACAGGGGCCGCTAAATAGCACATACACGGCCTTTACTCTCAAACATGACTCAGACTCGTGCCAAATCGCTTGGGGACACTTATCTCAGCACCCCTGAAATCGCAAAAAGACAGTCGCTGGGGTCATGGTCACTGGGGTCGGCAGTGTGTGCTGTGAATACCTTTTAGGCAGTGAGTAGCTTTAATTGTGGTTATTTTTTGTTTTTACTAATCTTTGTACTCGTTTTGCACTGACATATAATGTGATATAATGGGTGATAACGCGATACATGATGAAGGTAACGTTCATATCCTTCTGTGACTTTCATTTGAATTTTTTGGCCCTCGGACACAATGTACTTTTACAAACAACTGATTGAAGTTTTAGTAGCAATTGGTCATCAATGTCCTTGTGTTTTCTTGAATGTTATTCGCATTAAGATCAATGAGGTGATTAAGATGAGAGCGTAAGAACTAGACAGCTCAAGTATTTGGTGGGGGACCAGACTGCCAATATAAAACCTGGCAGGTTACCATTACATCATATTGTAAAGGAGGCAGCTGTTCCCAGTCATCAAGTAAAAAGGAAAATTGGCAGGAGATTTTATGTTGTATTTGTCCATGTCAGGTGTCCCGTTGCCGGAGCTTATAGAATTCTCTATGAAAAATGTTAGCTTTACCATTTAGTTAGTAAAAAGCTTGCAGTGTATATAGGCTAGACTGAAGTGTTTAAAAGACAAGGAACATTCAAAGAACGTTACAAACAACAACAACCTGGCAACTTGACCTATGAACTGCTGGAGGAAGTGATGCGATTTCTCTTTTTTGGCTGCAGAGAAGTGAGGCGTGTGTGTGGAGAGACCAATAATCAATAATCAATTACTGTCAGGTGCACTAATACAAGACACACTTCATCTTCTGAATGCTATTGTGCTGCACCTACTAGCAATAAAAGAGCTCAGACTTGTATGTTACTGTTAACACAAATGTTATATGATTTGTGTAACCTTTTTATTTAGCGCAAAAGCACCATTGGTCTGCGGTGCGATGATGTAGCATTTTAAAAACCATAAACTTAGCAGAAAAAAGCCATCAGATAATGGCCAATAAAAAAGCAGCTTTCGTGATAATCCCATATGGGTAATTATGACACCCATCCTGGTGTGGAATTGTACCAATGGTACCAAGAAAAGTAAGAGTGCTAAAGGTAGACGGGGACACTGTGTCACAGCGCATTGAAACACAGACATTTTTTTACACATTAGATCTTGTTCATTATGGCTAACAGGGGGGGAAAAAAGAGGGAAAAACAAGATTCCCCCCTGACCAGTGCTCTGGGGGGATGATTTGTCATTGTTCTTCACCGCTGTCTCACCTACACTTAAAACATGATCCTTCTGGATTTTAATTAAGCTCCGCGGTGCCTCCCAGGGGGTGAGGAGAGCATTGGCAAAGAAAATCACATTGATTTATGTACTTCTCTTGTTGTTTCTGCTTGACACTCAACTATTAGGACACCCTGTTGATGAATGTCGCGACAGGGAAACCGTTCCTGTTTTGTGATATGAATGCATTTGGTAATTGGGTGCGTTATGTTCGTAGTCAAACATGTCTGAAATGCAATAGCGAAAATCCAGCCAACTAAAATCCGTTAATAAGCCTATTAAAATATGTTGCAGCTCTCTCTCAATTGCAAAGCAGTGGTAATATGAGACAGATGTACAAGCTTTCCGGACGTTTTAATTGGTAGCCAACCTTGTAGCAATACAACAGAATCCCCACAACAATTAAAGAGTAGACGCATATGAATAACCTTTAATATTGGCCTCTCTGACCTCCCGTTAGAAATGGGAGCATGGTCACCTTTTACCGCTCTCTGTTTTAGCACTCAAAGTGTCACGGACGGCTTGGGTCAACATAAACAAACAACTTGAGATGTTGATGCTAAAACATATTTGAGGTAGAGCTAGTCACCCGTGGTGTATCAACCCACTGTGCATCAGCCTCAATAGTCAATAGTAAAAGTCCAAGTAATTAACTGCAATTAGATAGAAACGGTCAGTTACGAAAATCATAGTGAACAAATGAGCCACGCAGGATTGCTGAAGATTGGGTCACAGGATGCCCTATGGCTCTTACAATTCCACCATGTGATGCAACAAAAGTTCTTCTTGGGATATAATTGCAATGCATTACAGGTGGTTCTGGGCAAGGGAACTCAGTTATACTGTACATAACAAGAAGGTTGCTAAGCTTATGGGTGTATCATCAAGGTGACCAAATGGTTTGCTTTGGATCTGTTTACTAGAACCTGAAACATGAAAGGAGATCAGCCGTCATCTCGCCATCACAAGCAACAGCTTCAAGCAGCAGCGGGGCCTCGTGTGGAGTTCCTTCTGACGGATGCATATCGCCGTGTAGTGGGAGTCTCTGAGCTACAGGGGTAACTGTGGACTCGCCGCGATTAACTTGTGGAACTGCTGAAGGTCAGCACTGCTGAGCGGAGCAGCCACGAGCTTTCATAAAACCATGCAGCGTATCATTATTTTCCAAGTGTTTCATTATGGACGGTTAACCTTGGCTAACTCTGAGCTAACACTTTAATCAACTGCCTGCAATGCTTTTGATAACGTGCGGCCGTTCAGCTTTGCTTTTATCAGCAGGAAGAAGAAAAGAGAAGGAGCTGTGTGCTGCTGGATCTTTATTTCAGAGGCTGGGAGGGGAGGAAAACGTGCGTTGAAAAGACTGTCAATAAGAGGTCATGCAAGAAAGTGTCCACGGTCAACTACTGTCCTTAAAGTTCTTTTGTTCCCTGGTCGCGCAACTCATCTTCTAAATCAACATGTTTTAAATATTGATTTTCCTCGCCCGTGAACTGAACTTCACAATCTCCAGTGAGAACGCGTCTTCTAGGCCAGTGGTTCCCAAGCGGTGTGCCGTGAGGCAGGTCCAGGTGTGACATGGGATTTTGTGACAACCATACATTATTATTGAAATATTGACTTGAAAAGGAAACCTTTAGTTGGAAATTGAAATGTATGAGTAATATAGTTTGTAAAATTTTATTTGGCATTAGTAAATACAAATAAACGATTGCAGAGTGATAACACGTGTTCCAGGGGCTATTTTTCCCAGATATGAATACAGGTGTGCCTTGCCCTTTGGTGTGCCTCGGGCACAAAACATTTGAAAACCAGTGTTCTGGACAATGTCTGCATTTCAGTGTCTACTTTATACAGGCCTATTGTGTTTTGAAGTCAAGCACAACTTCATGTGAGTCATCCATGTCATCCATTGATAGATGTATTTTCTGGCTAAAGCACAGGGAACCTTGGAAAATAATGTGAATTTGGTCTGTAAAGGAGGATGCAGAGACATTTCGAACGATAAAACAAGCTATGAAGAGCAATATTACTTCTCAAAAAGTGTCCAAAGACGAGCTTTCATGAGCACACATTCTGCAGGAATAACGTGCATGCACAAGGCAACTGTTGCGTCAGAACAACAAATATATCTAAAGGTATCACTCCATAAAGAAAGCAAATACACATTAAGAGACATATTATGAACACTCAAGCCCACTCAGCCCTACAAAGCAGATAGCGCCCTCAAGGCCATGTCTAGCGTTTAGAACACTGATAAGATGGTTAACGGAAAATGCATGGAACTAAATAATCATGTCGTTTTCTGAATTTAAGCAGAAGACTATCTCAAGAGGGGTGGAAAAAAAGAAACATGAAAACATGAAAGATGACATTATTTTGTGCAAGCATTGTCAATTTTCAGACTCATTAAACATGAACCATGAATGTAAGTTAATTCATTATGTATTCATTTAAGCTACAGATAGTAGTTAGCGGTATGGTTTAATACACTATCACGTTCAGTATTCAAAAGTAATAGCGCGTGCAAGTGTGTACGTGCGCGTGTGCACGTGTTTGGCCCCTATTGTATAGGCTTGTTTAACCAGTCTCGGCCATATTTGCACACCTGCCGCCATTGTCAATCCTGGAAGTCTGACCTGCTGCCACACTGCCATATGGGACTGTGTGATGTAGCTGATCAAGCTCAACAGCCATCAAGTCCTATTTAAAATGACAGTGAAATGGGGAAAGTGGAGGAATACAAAGTAAGGTTTTGTATTCCT
This sequence comes from Bathygadus melanobranchus, assembly GCA_900302375.1. Lineage (NCBI taxonomy): Eukaryota > Metazoa > Chordata > Actinopteri > Gadiformes > Macrouridae > Bathygadus > Bathygadus melanobranchus. The sequence continues at coordinate 13,101 of OMKP01078920.1, forward strand.
GCACTCCTGACTTGGATACGTTTGTATACATTCAGTGATGGTGAGGGAATCTGTCAATATTTCATTATTAAAGGAGTTAGGCGCCTAGCCGTGGAAGTACTTTCATTTGAAAACAATATTGCTGTTAGTGTTCACTTTGGTGCTTTTAAACAGTGACTCGTGTTCACGTCTCTCAGCGGTCCTTCAAGAGTTACATACATAAAATAATACATTCATGGATACATCATGAATGCTTTTCTAGAAAGTCACTTAAAGTAAACATTGTAAGCTAATAGCTAAACACATTCAGGCATCCGATAATTATCGAAGGAACGAACCAGGAAGGCTTGAACGGAAATGTTCCATTTCATTTTTTTCATTAATTTTTCCATTTTGAGTTAACAAGGTTTACGCTGTAAGAGATGGAGCTAAATAACATTAGAACATTACTTTTTTGTAAGTCGCTTTGGATAAAAGCGTCTGCCAAATGCTCTAAATGTAAATGTAAATAAATATTGTTCATGATGGGGGAACTGGGGGGGGG
>OMKP01078923.1:0-17369 GCA_900302375.1 Bathygadus melanobranchus
AACTGCAGGTGGGAAGCTCTGGAACTCCAGAGAGGCCACGGCGCCTCTGATGTGACTCAGTCTTTACTAGACTCCATCTATCATGATCATATCAGAACACTGAACAGAACCCTGCTAGCATTATCGCTACCGTTAGCAGCCCTGTTAGCACACAACCAGCAGATAACACTAATGAAGCTAGTTGGAAGAAACTAGAAACTATCTAACCAGTTTGGCTGGGTTAGGTAACCATGTTAACTACACTAACACATTGAATAGGAGCCTGAGCCTTATTGTGTTCCAATAGCGCAGCTGGACAGACATGCACACCTCTTGCAGGTGAATGCCAATAACAGTGTTCCCAGATCAGTATAAAGCACAAGCAGAAATAGCTGAAATACACACCAAAGGACTCACACACACACAATCTTTCCATGGTTTTTCCCATGTGTCTGAGACTACAGCATTATCAGTGGCTGCCACCCATGCTAAAGGTGCCATTTCAAAGGCTAGCTCCCATCCCGTTTGCTCCTAGCATTTGTTCTGTCTTGAAGATAGCTGGGAAACGCAACAATTTGTTTCTTTCCCCGACTTAACCTCACTCCATCACTGATCCTGCATGTGTAAACAAACAGCCATGCTCACACACACACACACACGCGCACACACTCAAACAAAGCGAGCTCATAGCCAACCTCATCCATGTAACTCCGCCTACCAAATCCATTCTCTTACAGTATAAACCCTCTGAGAAGATTCACCGCCAAGCTGAAATTGCCCCTGTCTTTGATTTACAGCGGCAGACTTCCCTCCAACAACACAACACAAAACCAAACCACTGCCCAGCCTGCCCAGCAGACAGAGGCAGAAGAGGGACAGACAGGAAGCACAGTCACAATCATGTGATGAAGACCACCATCACAGACAGACAGACGGGGTTAGGTAACAGGGCTGCTGGGCCGTATACATACCCCAGAGTGCTGATGAAGCCATTGGTGGACCCTTCTGCGTACAGGGAGCAGATGTCCCCGATGTGGAGGAAACTGGACATCTTATCCGACATGTCTCCTCACAAGCCTGCAACCACCACCTGCATAGATGGAGATACATAGGAGTCGTTGTACCACGTGTAATAGTCTGCTCCTAAAACCAGGTGATCTCGACATAGTACAGCAGTTGAGCACTGCACGTGGGCATGCTGTGAAAGGACTTGACGTTTTCTAGGTTTTTTGGGCTTCTTGTAAACCACATGCAGAGGTTGCAGTGTGGTTGTTTCGACGCTTCCTCCATGCTTCAAAAATAGAACATGACTACATTCCGTGCTCTAATGGCAGGGCCTTCGTATCAGTATATGTTAGCGTGTTTGGAGACATGACCATAGGGGTGAAGCCACTTGAAGCCTCAGCATAAACAGATAAATAACCCCCCACCAACAGAGTCCCATCATCACGATTTGCATAAGAGCAGAGTGCAAGGAAATATACTTCCTGATGCCAATGTAGTTTGCCTGTTGTGCTGACTGTGGGCTAGACAGTTAATGATTGGATGTCAGTTAGTCATAGACAATACAGTTATATGCACCTGTACATTAGGTCATTAAATGTAGGGCCGAGTTGTTGGTTCGGTCGACGATAGTCGGCCGTTGAAACTTGACTACTTATCATTGTGTCAATAATCTGCTGGCCTGTTTTTAGCTGAAATATTTCAGATGTAGTGAGGTTACATTCCAGTTCATTCATTTCAATGATTTAGTACCCCTCTTTTTGAAGGCAATAGTTTTCTGAGGGACATAAGAAAACTCCTCAAAGCGCGTTAGTTTAGATTTTCTTCATTCCAATAGTTACAATAGTTACAATACTCCGAAATCTGGACGTGCAAAAAAAAAAGCAGCCACATCAACAACGTTCACGAACATTGTGTTGCGTCTACCGTCCAAGAAAGCAAGCCAAAGTGTATGCTCCCAACCCTTGTAAAGAGGAGTTTTAATGTAAATTGCGCACAAGTCGCGCGCTCAACTTTACCTTCGCTGTGGTAAACGCTCAGACGCTCGGCATAAAACGCACCAACTAAGGGAGCATGACAGGGGCTCTTCTTTTCACCATGCCACTGGGAGATACAGCCGTCAACGAACGCGGTCCAGTCTTTGACAGGTTAATCACCGTCCTGTGGTTGTACGGTACAGGGCTCAGCTCGCTACATCAACGCTCGCTGCGCTGGGTGGATGCCAGATTTTGCGGGACCCATACCAGCGATGACATCTGGGAAATGGTGTTGTTTCCTTGGTCCGACCCACCAGTTACACTGACTACAACTACTCACCCATCAGTACAATATTTTGAATCGATTAAATTCATATGAAGAGAAGCCAATCCGCGTAGTGCATGTGATTATCTTATTTCACAATGTGATTTACTGGACAGATACTAAAATATACAGTCATTAGGGCATTATACGTTATTGCCACAGACTGCAAGGAGTTAACAAGTCGCCAGCTGATGGACCACGTGACTTTGCGGAAGTACGGCGTCATTAACCACTGATTCCAATGCTGCAAAGATGTTGCGTTGGTTAACATTCACTTTCATCCTCGTCACTAAATATACAGCGTTATGCTTCGAAGACACGATCCCTCCAGACCTGGTAGTCGGGACACAACCAGACGCCGCAGGATGTGGATGTCAAAGCTTGAAGAGAGAATCTGTTGTTGGCATGACCGACTCATCTGCCAAGCCAGCTGTGAAATACTCCAAAAGTACCAACGAGATGCCATCAAACCTTCGGGAACATGACGAGGACGCAAAAAGCCAGGTCGCTTATACAATCGAGCTTATTTTAATTCACTGAATGACATCAAATTATTCCTATTGTATTGTGCCCACTTTGTCGCGCATTGGATCTACAATAGTAATAGGCATTTTTACTTGAACACTGATCTTGTATCTGCTATTCTTCTGCTAATTCCATACAGATCCCCTAGGCTTATATGATCTGATATGGAAAAAGTACTTATTGAGGTAAATTGAATTTTAGATGGTGCTGATACCCGGAGGAGAGTTCCTGATGGGGACAGACGACCCCGGGATCCCCCCAGACGGCGAGGGTCCTCAGCGACCCGTGTACCTAGACTCCTTCTACATGGACACCCAGGAAGTCTCCAATCTACAGTTCCAGGCCTTTGTTAACTCCACGGGTTACATCACTGAGGTAAACCACCCGTTTTACCAGTTCAATATTATACATGTCATCATAAGCACCGTTATGCCAGTGGTCAGCAGGTGCATATATTGGTGTATAAATGGATGTTTTATTGCTGTGCCCCCTGATAGGCTGAACAATATGGAGACTCGTTCGTATTTGAAGGCATTTTGAGTGAAGCAGTTAAAAGTGAAATCACCCAAGCGGTAGGTATTTCTCTCTAAAGATATTTAGCCATTGACAAGAATGATGCAATATATAGGCCTAGTTAGTGCGTAGATATTGTTAGACAATTTGTCCTCAAAATTCCTAGTGAAATATTTTACAATAATGAGTCATTATCATGTTACGTTATTATCATATGTTGGTTTGGTTTGGAGTGTTTTCTTTGTCAACGAGGATCTTACACATACGTCGTCGTTGTCGTTGTTGCTGCTGCTGCTAAAAACCATCAAGACTCGTAGTCCAGATGTTCTTTTCTTGAGATTGTTCACAAATCAGTTGCGACTGACCTAGGAAATAGCAGCAGTGACCCGGGGGAAGAGCCGCCAGCAGAACCAGACGGGTTCTGCTTCATGTCAGTTGTCATTGGTCTTCTGCTCTTATAACACAGACTAGGCTGAGCCCAAAGCACGACGCGACTATCAGGACTAATGCAGTATCCATATGCATACTCATTATTAAAGTCAGTTATGTATTATATCCAATATACAGTATGTGAGTAAATCTTAAGGTCATTTCTGCGCCTGAATTCTGCTGTTCTTTCTGGTTATTAGGTGGCTGCTGCCCCCTGGTGGCTGCCGGTCAAAGGGGCCAATTGGAAGAACCCAGAGGGGCCAGATTCTAAAGTCACAGAGAGGTAAACATTTTTTCAGTTAGAAAAACTACAATAGCCCATCATTCCTATCTTGGTTCTTCACAACAAGGTCTCTGTTGTGGGAACAGCACGGGTCAGCCTTCTTACATCTATAAACACTGTTGCCAGTTTATGGGTACGCTGATGATGGTTGTATATACAGGAAGAAGAAGAGGGGAAAAACACACACAATTGCTCAACAATGATGTCATTATTTATCTGCAGGCTGGATCATCCTGTTCTCCACGTCTCCTGGAAGGACGCTGGGGCCTACTGTTCCTGGGCCCACAAGAGGCTCCCCACTGAGGCGGAGTGGGAGCACGCCTGCAGGGGTGGCCTGAAGGACCGGTAAGGCCTGTCACTGAAGAGAGTTCCTGGAACCTTGCTCTTATTGTGTTCCCAGTACTTGACGTGTCAGTATATGTCTCAAGGATGTGGGGTAGATAGAGGGGGGGTAGACAGTGTAGTGGGCTAGGGTCGGGTGATGGTTTGTCGCCTTTGAATGGTATTGTATCGTTATGAAATGACGATCTCGACTTATCTTGATACCCCGGTTTCTAGTACTGTAATGTGCCTCCACGCCGCTCTTCCTTGGGTCCTCAGCAATACACCCGCCAACGTGAAGTCAATCGGATGAACGGTTGTTGAGAAAATCAAAGGACACACATGCAAACATACAGAGATTCCTCTAATTCTAGTGACATCAATGAATTACGATGAGAACATAGGGCCTTAAAATGATCAAATATGAGGTTTGAAAGGTCAATGAGAAAGGAAAGCTAGTTTTAGTTTTCTTAAAATGACTGCAATGTAATGACCCTTAGTTAGACTGTTTGGAATGGCATTTTGAATTTCTAAGCATATTGTGATATTTATCGATATTGTGTATGTCCACAGCCCAGTCTGTCTATGGGCATCCAGTCTTAACTGTCTGACCAGTTCCTTCATGAAATTCATCAACAAATTTGATGCAAGTCACAATCGAAAAAGGTGCCTGCAAAATAACTAAGTAGGAAGTAGATGTGTGGTTAACTTGCCTTTCATCTGTGCAGGTTATTCCCCTGGGGAAACAAATTGAATCCAAAGGAGAAACACTACGCTAACATATGGCAAGGAGACTTCCCAAAGTACAATTCTGCAGAGGACGGCTACATTCAAACTTCACCGGTAAGTCCAGGTAGTTTGTTGGCGTTACATTAGGTTAAAAAAGGTCCCTTTTTACGAACAACAGCTTCAATGTGAATGAAGTATCTTATTTTGAAGAGGTGATGTTCTTCAGCATGATCCTTACGACAGGTGAGGTCATTTCCTGCCAACGGCTACGGCCTGTACGACATGGTGGGCAACGCGTGGGAGTGGACTTCAGACTGGTGGACGGTGCATCACGGCACAGACAGACAGCAGAACCCGGTAATGTGGTGGAGAACCTCTCTCCACGCTGTGGCGGTGGTGGTGGTGGTTACTGGAACATCAGTGATTGATTGACTGATGTCTCCTTGTCTCCTGCTTTCAGACGGGACCTTCCTCAGGCACCGACAGGGTGAAGAAGGGAGGGTCATACATGTGCCACAAGGTAAGGAAACGTGCTATACCATAGAATACCATTTTTAAAGCATCACTGGAGCTGTAAGGCGTTACTATGGGTACAAGCCACTGATTGTCATCCCCAATGACGGGTGAAATATGCACACCACAGCTGCAACAAGTGTCACATTTAGTTTAAATAGTCCCATTTATTACTTTTGCATTTCCTTCTCCATTTGTCTCCGCTGTGCCACGCGTTGAGTATCTCCGCCTGTTGGATGATACATTGTTTCTTTAAGCTGTTTTTAAACTGGGCATAATACAGGGCTTCTAACTTAATAATACACTTCTTCTTATCTAACTGCACACTGGTTGCCAATCCGGTACTCCTGCCACTGGCAGTGGTTGCTATGGGAATGTGATTGATTGCATGCAAAGTCAGTTGTGAGCACAGAGCTCCGTTTGTTTTGTCTGAATAAAGAATTTGAGGCGAGATAGGACTTCGAGTTCATGCTGCATGAATGGGAACACACAGTACACAACACACAATGCCCTTGTTGAAATACACCACACTAGTTGTGTAAACAAAGTCTCTCCAGATGGCACATGGAGTTGAGGACCTGGGAGAACTGACTTAAACAAGCCACTTACTATAGTTGGAGATTATCGTATGTGATTGCCTCTATTGGGATGTTAGGGTTCTGTCGCGTGATTGATCAATCGGAAATAAATATATGTGAAGGTATAGAAATATATAAACCAGTTTCACCCGTGGGAGACAAGCTGGTGAAAGTGACATTTGTCTGTCAGTCATACTGTTACAGGTATCGCTGTGCAGCCAGGAGTCAAAACACACCCGACAGCTCCGCCTCCAACCTGGGCTTCCGCTGTGTGTCAGCCAAGCCACGGTGACCCCACGGTGACCTTCGCCACACCAACAACAACACAAACAACAAGAATAACTGCACCAACAGATTGCTTCAGTAAAGGACCAGCTATCCTTCTGAAGACCAGCCTGGGTTATGGCATCACTGTCCTGGTGGCTTTGCTGTGAATGTAGTCATCAGGACTTAACCTCTCAGGGAGGGGGGTCAGTGGATGCTGGTTGCCATTGGTTATGTGTGGTTTTGTGTTTCTGCTGCCAGTGTATAATGGAGCACATCCTACATTGCTGGATATGGTTATTTGGAGAAGGAGAGATCCTTTTTGCAATGCTTAAATAAAAAACTGAATATTTTTTGTTGACTCTAGAGGGCAGCAAACACCCACCAATCAAGTGAGACTACACAGCAGCTGCCATAAGGTTGTCTTATAAGTTTACAACAATACAAATAACAAATCATGAGGCAACAAATGTGCAAAAGAACAAAATGTATTTATTTGAACAGCCGTAATATACATTTTGCATGTGGAAATAATAATCTAAGCAATGGCTATCAAATTTAGTAAGATAAAGTGAGGAGAGACAAAAAAGTTCCTAGAATATAATACAGTAGTTAATAATCATGAACGCTATTAATATACATTCATGTTTTCTATCATTGAACACCACATTTATCAAAAGCTAACACCCCTATTTTCTTGGAATTAATAAGAAAATCAAAATTATAGTTGATACAACATTACTGCACAATCGCTAACATTATTCAGTGGACAGTATAACAAGTCTCAACCCCTCTGTCAGCTTTCATGTTGAAGTTAATACAACTCCATTATCTATCAGTCAGTGCACAACAGATTAACTGTTTGAAACGGAAAACACCAAGAGCCTTTGATCCCAACTACCAAATACCGCAAGAAGACCGACCGAGCTGCTGCATTATTAACTCCAGAACGAGGCTAGTTAAAGAGTAAAATCAAACGCAGCGCAGTAATAGCCCACAGCCTAGCGATTTAAGACAACCTGAAGGCTAAACATAGCTGCCATATAGGGCCCTATTCACTAAGGACTGCGCTGTACACTACCATGCACAAAGTGATGAGACTTAAAATAAAACCATGTCAACACATTATGAAGAGCGGTGAAAAATAAACGTTTAGCCATGCAAACTAGAACTTAGAAGAGAGAAACAAACAGAAAACAGCTATATTGTGCTTTTATAGAGTCATTGCAGAACTGAATCCGTGTGGAGTAACATTGTGTAGTAATTTGCGATCCAGATGCCTATAAGTCATTGTGCTGGGTTCTTACATTCTTAAATAACAAAAGACATATCTAATATATTTTTATATTAAAAGTTATTTGGTGGTTTAGGACTACAGACCACCCCCTAGGAGAGGCTTGCCCCCCATACATATATCCTTGGGGCCGCCCCTGCTTTGCCATATGAAAACTACTCTCAGATGATCGTTGCATTTACTGCTGTCCTCTTTCCTCAGTTGTGCCTTCTCACAAATGACCTTAAAGTCTACAGCATCCTTCCAATGTGGATGAGTAAAAAAAGATATTCAGTATATTGGATATATTTTTGAATCACGTCAAACAATTGAACGCGCTGTGCGTTTTGCAACTATAAGTAAAAAGAAAAAAAACACTTTACAAAATCCAATAATTGGTATAGCGTTACAGGTTGGACAGACAGAGACAACTGGACAGGTAACCTCACAGCAGCCACTGTTTAGAATACATGTTAATGATGCCAGGCCTGGAGAAACCTCCTGCGTACCAACGTATGTACGCCTCTGCAGATCTTGTAGTAAATATGGCCTTCAGAGTCCAAAAGAAATAGAAAGAATCAAACAAAGGCGATACGCTATACTAATTTAAGAAACAAGAAGGAAAACACGTCCTTAATCACTCTGCCACGTATTAGCAAAGCTCAGAATACAAAAGAAAACCTTCGCAACTTTCATCCGACTCTTGCACCATAATGGCAAAAGTGTGTTTGTGCTGCTGGAGAGGCAGCCGGGAGGTGTCTCCTGGATCCTCACCACATATAGTAGCTCCGTGTGGTGTCCACGGGTGAGGGTTTGCCCTCGGCACAGCCGTCCTTCTCCTTCTCGCTGTCCGCCTCCCACAGGTTGATGAGGGGCGGGTAGAGCTCGTTCAGCGGGATGGAGGATGTCTTCTGCATGTACTTCTTCAGGGAGTGGTGGTAGTTCTTCCTCTTCCACCGGCGGGCCATGCAGACGCCGACCGTAGCCAGGCTGACGAAGGCCAGCATGGTCGCCATGACGGCCAAGACCGCGGTGCTCGGGTGCTGGTCCGAGACATCCAGGGCGAATGTGGTGCTGCTTGTCGTCACATTGACGCACGACTTGTGCGTCTGCAGGTGGACATTGGAGACGGTGAGGCACACCTCGTACTCGGTGCCGGGCTGCAGGTGCGTCAGGTTGTACTCGTGGACGTCCACGGGCACGCGAGCCGTGTAGGTGATGTGGGGGTTGTCAATCTTCATGGTGGCTGAGGCCCACTTGAGGTTCGAGGCCATGACATTAGAGTTTACCTTCCAGGAGACCAGGATGGAGTGGGACTCCGTTTGCTTCACGTAGATCCTCATCACCTGGGCGCTATCCAACATGGTTCCGTTCACGCGGATTGTGGCAACCCACGTGTCCGCCCCCTCCGTGTTCTGGGCCACACAGGTGTACCGTCCGGAGTCCTCCACCTGGACGTGGGACAGATGCAGAGTGCCCTCATTGCTCAGGTGGTAGCGGTCGGACTCGGTATCCGTGGTGATCTTGGTGCCGAGGGGAGTCACCCAGTAGATCTCTGGCTCTGGCTCGGCCATGGCTCGGCAGTCCAGGGCGGCGCTCGTCCCCAGCTCCAGGTTCAGGTGGGCTGGGAAGGTGTCATGTGAGATGAGGGGAAGGCACTGCTCGGGAGTGTCCAGCAACTTGAGCTCTCGGACCTGCTTTCCCCTCAGTGCCGGCGGAGAGTAGCAGAGCATCGCTAGGGGCTCCATGAAGCGCACCGAGGTCCTGTTGGAACTCATCCATTGAATGACACAATCACAGCGCAGCGGATTACTGTGCAGGCTGATCTCTCGAAGGTTGGGGAGTGCCTCCACGGTGCGCTGGTAGAGAGCGTTGAGTGCGTTGTTGTTGAGCATCAGACTCTCCAGGGAGGGCATGTCCCTGAAAGCAACCCCGTGAATGTAAGACAGTTTGGGGTTGTTGGTGGCTTCCAGCTTTGTGAGCTCTGGCAAGTTGTCCAGAGCATAGCGGTCGATGGACACTAACTCCATCATGTTGTTGATGCCCAGCTCCTTTAGACGCAACATGTTTCTGAAGTCTCCTTCCTGGATTTTGTGCACCGGATTTTTGTTCAAATCCAGGAACTTCAAATTAGGAACTTTCTGGAGAGCAAGTTGGGGGATTCGGACCAGCTTGTTGTCGTAGAAAGAAATGCTTTCCAGGCTATCTAACCCTACCAAAGCATTCCCTGGGACATCAGTAAGATCCATCCCAGCCAGAACAAGGCTCCTCAGACTCCCGAGAGGCTTGAAGTTCATGTCTAGGAGGCCGATGACTGGATTCTCCCCGATCATAAGGATCTCGAGGTTTGGCGTGGCTTCAAACCAGCGACTGTCGATAACCCGCAGCCTGTTGGAGTTCAGATGGAGACGCAGGAGGTTGTGTAAGCCTACGAAGGCCCCCGGGGAGATGGAGCTGATCTGGTTGTGGTTGATGTAGAGCTCCTGGAGGTTGGCGAGGTCCCGGAGGCAGTGGTCAGGCAGCTGGCTGATGTGGTTCTCCTCCAGGTGGAGGGTGGTGAGCTGGTTCATGCTGGTGAGACCCACCGCCTCCACACTGCTGAAGTTGTTCTGGGACAGGTCCAGCTCCGTCAAGTTGTAGAGGACCTCCAGCTCCCCGCTGGTGCGGGAGATGAGGTTGCTTTGCAGGAGGAGCACCTGGGTGTCCATGGAGAGGTTGTTGGGGATGTGCGTGAGTCTCAGGTCATTGCAGTCCACGGTGGACGCCTCCTTGTAGGTGGACTGCGGGGTGAACCAGGGCCGCACTTCGCAGACACACAGCCGGGGGCATTCTCTGCCTTGTGCCAGGGAAACGAGGGGCAGGAGCAGCCCTATGCACAGCCAGGCTAGCGTGGTCCGAGGGAGGGAGCAGGTTGCCATGGTGTTCTGCACTCTCAGCTCACACTAAGCTTAGAGGAGAGGCAATGTTTGGGAGAACGGCTTGAACAGTTGGTGAACCACTGCTCATGAGCATCAGGCTTCACAGATGCTAGCTACTGCTTAAGTCACTAAGTAGTTCTCCAGCCAAAATGTTTATGTCCTCACTGCTTAGTCGTCAGCAACTTAAATCTGTCGAAATAAAAAAAGATAGACACCATGTTAAATGTTTAAATCCTCCGAACATCAATTTAGATCAATTTCGAGCTTACAAACAAGTTTCAGTTCAGATAATTTGGTAATTTCTTGATTAAATATGTAAAAGCAAATGTAAATGTTTGATAGATATATTGAAAATAAATACGTGAGATATATATAAGATATATTCTTGATTTCCAAACAAGCAAGATGAGAAAGAATGTAATTATATTCCTATCATAATTTATGTATGCATGCCACAGAACAGACCTTTTTTGTCATCAAAGATTTACAAAAATCTACAAAAATAATCCTGCAGAAAGGATCCCTCAGACAGAACATTACATCAAACAGCATATATAATCGGCACTAAAAACACAAGAATTCATGATATTTCTTGATCCATCTATCACCGTGTGTACAAAACACAGACGCGAGTGATGCACATTCTTTCATGTTCGTGAGAACGCACGCCTCAGTATCTTGGGTGTTAGCTTTGCGTCTCTAATGTATTGCATGGCTGTCTCCTCCGAGATTACCACTGTGTTTTTCCAATCTCGGCAAAGGGTAGATTATCAGCATACCGGCTCAGTATCTTCTGTGATTCGCTGGTCTGGCACAGAATGCAGCTCTGGCTCTGAGCCCATCACACAACAAGCTCAATCAAGGGGGACGTTGAGCAAGGACTACGTGCTCGTCATTGTTAACGACCGCTCAAAGATTCAGAGATGCCCCAGTAAAGTGACCAAAGTTACACTTAGAATGACGATAACTTTTTAATGATGCTGAATATTTGAGTGCAACCACGACACGTGTCAGTTGTGATCAGAGCTTTTGACAAAGCAGAACGAACGACGGCAAAGTCATGTCGGCAACTTTATTGATTCTTGATGGAGCCTCTGATGAGCCAAACATCTCAGATAAACAACTTGTTTATGTGACCTAATTATCCACAGTACATCAAACACAATGCAGTGATCTTCAGTCGCTTCAAAGCTCAATAGCTCATATAACGCCTACTAAAAGGCATATTCCATTACCCACCGACGTTGGCTTCTACACAAAAACTATGTACCGCTGTAAGCCTCCATGAATTGTGCCCAGAAGATAATAATAAAACAACAAAAAGCGATGATTGATTTACACTCAGTATTTGGCGCATAATTCACCGCTGATCCCCCGTCTGCCAAACAAATCCAGTCTCTTCTGGAGCGCGAACACATGGGAGATGACTGGTGTGTGCTGCTCTGAAATGCACCAGTGCCACTCTGCCCTGTTTAACACACTCCTTTTCCCTGAGACTGATGTGTGGCAGCAGGGACCCCCACCGTCTGTCAGCTCCTCCACCCACGTTCCTCTTCCTCCTCCTCCTCCTCAGCGTGGGGACTGCCCTGTTTTAAGCCAGTGACAGCCTCTCAGCTTTCAAACACCAGCCCATCAATCTCTCCATTCTGCATACGGCTTGATTTATCTGCCTGCCATATGAAATGTTCCCATAAATAAATCCAAGCCATCAATTCAATTGATTTCAAACTGAAACTTTGCATTTGGCCATTTTTGGGGGGTCTGCTCGTAAGTCTGGTTTGTTATTAAAAGGAAAACTGTCCATGTAGCTAGGTTGTGCAGTCTCAGGCTGAGCTTTTTTGAGCTGTGCGATGCGCCAATGATGGCAGTTTTATATAGAACCTGAAGGAAATCATAATCAGCCTTCTCTCTGATTATTACTCTACCACTGCATAGGGGAGAGAGAGGGAGAAAGAGAGAGAGAGAGAGAAAGAAAGAACAAGAGGAAGACTCTCCAACAGTAAACACCACAATGGCTTAGCCTCCAGTCTCTACTCATAAAAATGCACATTCTTCCTCATAAACACTGTTATTTGATTAACTGTGTGTGTGTGTGCGTGTGTGTATGTGTCTGTGCGTGTGTGCGTGTGTGCGTGTGTGTGCATGTTTGTCAGGGAAAGATGGGGTCATGGATGCCTGTTTATCTTCAGCCTTTTCTCTGGAACTGTAATGAAATAAAACCCTCTATTTTCCCCCGGTCCTTTCCCGCACGCCCTTCAGTACAGCAGGAACTCTGAGACGCGAGCGAGGCTACCACACACGCCGTGTACTGTATCTTCCCAGCACTATAAACACAAATAGGGAACATCTTGGTATTGCCATTAAGCAAAGACAAGACACTTGTCTTTGCTACGGTGTTACAACACACGCTGTCTATTCAGCACGAGTGCACCTCTTGAATCAGGCAATCCCTTTGGACTGAGTCTGCTGATTCCTTAACTACAGCCGGGGGTGTTTGTTGGATTTTCTTGTGTGCAACTCACAGTACAGCACCGACTGGGAATGGCCAAAAGCAACTCAAATGGAAACTGTAGCGCCGAGTAATTCATCACTGTCTCCATCGCATACTATCACACATAGACTCCAATTCAAGTGTGACATCGTCGTAATCTGGGATTTACGGAAGGGTTGCCGTATCCGTTTCCCCACGTGTGTCTGCTGTACCACCCTGGGTTTGGACGTCCTCATCTCAGACCCGAACAGACAGGTGAGGAGAATCACTCCCACCATGCTGAGGCCGTAAACTCTGAACACCTGGCGCAAGGCTTCTGGAAGCCTGGGAACACCACAGGGGTGGGGGGCTGCTTCTAACTGTGTGAGTGTGCGTGCGTGTGTGTGCGTGCGTGTGTGTTGATTTTTGTGTTTATGTTTTGCCCTCCATATGCCCAAAGGAGTTGTACTGTGCACATATGGGCATTTTTATTAACAACACCAGCTCAACTGTAGCGTTTTGCAATTCCGCACCTTGCCCTAAGCTGAATCATGTTTCCTGGTGGACATGTTCCCTGTAGAGAGTTTAATATCCATATTACAACAACATTACACTGGAACGCCATCCGTAGGACATTGAACCTGACGTTAACCTGGCTCTCTTGGTTCTCTTCAACGCACTGTACAACCGCCACGAAAAGACACACAGAAAATAAACTAGGGATGTTCAGAATTGACTTCTTTCATGGTCAAATAATCGGTGGGTGGTATGAACGAATCGATTATTCATATTCGTAGAAATGTTCCTATAGGCGGCGCAAAATCATTGTGGCTGCATTACACCCTCCATATTGTACGTCGTAGGCTTTATTGTTGCTGAAGCCAATATTATCCATCCTTACATTTTCATATCATGATCTGAAAAGGTGGAAGCATCCTCTCCTCTCTTCTCCCTCGCTGCCAGTTTGAATTGTTCCGTTGAGCCCAAAGCATATAGTCCCTCATATTTGTAGTGTGACACAAACAAGAAGTAGAGTCAATACGGTTTTAACGGACCAACACACACAACAAAGGTAACGTGTCTGGATTCTCAAATAGGACCCCACTGCAGTCTGTTTTGGACTGGGACATTCACAAACATTTTGCATATATCCCGACATAGACGTGGGCTTTGGGTTCAATATATATTTAAGGCTTTGGCTCTTCAATATGATTTTGTAGAAGTCGACCCAAAAACGAAAAAATCGATTCTTGCCGTGAACGAACAATCAGATAATCGATTATTCTGACCCACCCCTAAAAGAAATACAGATCAGGAGGAAGCTTCAAACCTCAATATGTTAATGATGACACACACACACACACTGCTGACTGACATCCCTTCAATCTCAGTTTGTTCTACATTTAGGTGAACACAAATGCAATGCATTTCTCATTCAATACCTACACTCATACCTACACAGAGTCAAGCTTCCCTGCTAAGGCCCTGACGCACCAAACCAATGTCAGAACTAGTGGAGACAAAGGCTGTTGTATCACCTCACGTCGCCTGTGTCTGGGCCAAAAAGTTGCACTTGAACACACCGCAAGGACTCCAGCCAACGGCCAACTAGAATGTACTTTCTGTACCTACGTCAGAGGAAATAAGTCTCCGTACCAGCAGATGGCGGTAGTCTGTATTCGTCTAGTGCCAACGGTGCGGTAGTATTCTACCGATGGACTTTAGTATTCCATTTGTCAGTCAGTCTATCATCCATGCATGTTCCTTACCATCTTCATCGTAGTTGGGGAGGGGGGGTATCCCTACTAGGGGAACACCCTGAATAGGATGCGACTGCATTTATCAGGTCTCCAGGTACGTGCCTGTGGGAGTGGGCTGCCAGCACAGCACTAAGCAGAAGCCACAGCTAACACAGGGAGAGCATAGAACCAGTCCACACAGACAGGGCCTGAAATGATTCCATGGGTACCCAACGTTACCCACGACTGCACAACGGCATCACGTCGGATAGATAAGGCGGCAATTAAATCCCGGCTGTTACATTTGAGTAGGCTCGATTAAAGGTGCTGTAGGTAAGATATAAGAGCTATAACTTGTGTGTAATTTGTGAGAAATGCCGTAGCCATCCGTCAGCTATTAGTGAGTGAAATGCTCTGTGAGAATATCTGTTCTGGTTCACTGCATGTCTGCCTCTGTATGGGACAATTTAGATTGTAGACTGCTCCCTGCTCATTTCTGACCAATCAGGGCATCTCTTCGCTGATTGGTTTGGGGAATCCACCTTGCCTGTCAATCACATTTACACCTCTCCAGCACTTTTAAAGGTGCAATAAGTCATCGAGAAGCGAAGAAATGAACACATTTATATGCAGAAATGAATATGGTGTTTGTCAATGTATTCTTTTCGAAGCTGTGAACTCACAGTGGTGATGGGTCAGACGGCTTACTTTGTTTTACAGAAAGCAAAAAGAGGCGCGGGCGTCAAACCAGAGCGCCGCCATGTTGTGTCATCACCAAACACCATACACTCATCACCTCATTTCAAACAGAGTACGCAGTCTGACCCATCAGCACTATGTGAGTGAACATCTTATCTAACAAACACCATATTCATTTTTGCATATACATTTGTTTATTTCTTTGCTTCTCGATGACTTATTGCACTTTAACTGCTAATGATAGAGCAGGGCAGCTTAATGAATAGCTATAAACTAGAATTTGTAGTTGTAGAAACAGCAGTATTCTGGGAATTAAAGAGAACTAAAAACCATTACAAAGAAGTATACAGGAGCAAACTATTCAATTCAATCTCTTACCATTGACAATGATAATAACAACAACATACCTCATAATATACCTTCTGACAGAGAGCAAACTCAGTCACAGCAGCTCCTTTGTGTGGGCGAGTATTGTGTGGAATTGTAAACTGGTGTTCTCTGTGACCTGACAGTAGAGCATTATGTGTGAAATTAATTCCCTTCTCGTCACAAAGGGGCCATATCAGCTGTGTCCTGGACACCTGTATTGTGAAAATCTCCGTCTGATCTCTTGCTGGGGACAGCAGAAAGCACCCTCCCCAATTTAGTACATTCTCCCACTATGGGAGAATGTAAGAAAGGACACCTATGTCATTCTGTTTGACACATAGTCTTGACACGCACCTCAAGACAACAGAAACAAACATCCAAGCACACGCTCCACTGAGGGTAAGACAAGATAAATCCATTCCTATCCAGCTGGTTTAACCTCCGACCAATGAGACTGGGTCTCTTTGCCTGCCCAATTGGTTTTAATGAACACACATAACAACACAGATCCATACACTCTATATGTGATATACATAGAGCGTCTGTGACATATTGTTCGATATTCTTATTGCCGTCCCCATAAACCCCCAGAAAGGACTGGGGTTCAGAAGGAGATGAGAATAAATTGGGGCAAGATGTGATAGGGTAGCATGATTTTGATCTTTGCCTGTTCAATGCCACACTTATGAGGCTCTGTTTCCATGCGACGCAGGGACTACAGAAGCTCATCAAAGTCAGAGAGAAAACCAGAGCCACAGAGCGTGACGCTTCTCCTTGCTGCTTGCGCTCACTCCTCACAACTTGGCTAACGAGGATCTTTCCCTGCCGTGTGCACTTTAACACTTGGTGTTTGAACAGGACATTTGAGTTAATTGTGTCATTTCGTAGAAGTGTTGTTATGTTATTGTTAACATGTAACATTTCTAACACAATAATGCCGCTAAGAAAATTTTGGAAGCCTTACTGAGTGTGGCATGTATTTGCATCTTCAATATCTTCATTTGATCCTCAATAAGACTTTTTTTTTTGCCCCTAAGAAACTTTCGGTTGGAAAATGTTAAGCACTGTTTCCAAATCAGCAGCCTTACACGGCGGGCATACAGTCATGCTGTAACCCTAGCGACGGCTATACCACCGGCACTTTGGTTCCATTTACACATGACACGAGAAGAACAACTTTGTGTTGTTCGTAAAACAGCAGCGGCCCGCGACTAGCGCAGCACATGGCGCGATATTACATGAACAAATAGATCTGCCGTCGGCTGTCACACCAAAAAGCAGCACGCCCATCGACTTACACGGCAATCATCTAACCCCTTTTCACACAACGGCAGGGCTGCCACGTCGTAATCCCTGTAAACCACGGCTTCTTGAAAGATAGTCAGCGAGTCACACCAGCCAAGCAGGGTTGGTTGTGGGTTGCTCCTGCACCCCCACAACCCAGCCAGCCACCCCCCCCCCCA
>OMKP01078925.1:0-12254 GCA_900302375.1 Bathygadus melanobranchus
CTTTTTGTCCGGCCCTTATCTCAGGCTTTGGCAATGTAAATAAATAATGCTTGTACATATTATTAACTCTCGTTGTGTAATCTAATAAAGGGTATAGGTGAAACTTCCTGTTTCTGAAAATAGTAATACTAAAAAAAAAATTGTAATGTTGTTTTGTAATTACAAATCATTTCCCTGCTGTGACCTCCTGCCTTCTAAAACGGAATCAAACCACTATCCATGTGTGTGTATGTATGTTTGCATACCCTGTTGTTATAGTATGGAATGACTGTCCATAAATAAAGCTTTGTTCAATTGACAAAACTAATGGCTGCGTTTGTGACTGTACTTTCAACTTTAAAAGATGTTTTGTGTAAAAAATGAAATAATATAAATGATTGATAAATTATACAAATTAAATTTTTTTGAAAGGTTCAATGTATATATAAACCCTGGAGAAAGGGGGGAAAAAACGTGTGTTCAGATACATATTCGTGATCGATCGGTAGATAGCCCTGATAGGATTAGATAATCCTGTGGGGGAAAGAGCAGCAAATGGCATAAAAAGCCAGAATAACAATAACACTAAGATATATAACACAATGTAAGCCTACATGCGGTTGACTATTGGGTTGGGAGAGTGACAGAATAGATAATTAAATAAACTATGTTGATGTAGATATAGCTTTAAAAAAAGTGTGATGTTCTCCTCAGGCATCCTCCAATGATCAATAGTAAGTTGATCGTTGCGTAAGTAATCTTACATATGAATGCTTTTGGACCACTGTAATGCATAGCATTTCTATTTGTAACAACGTTTCGTATCTGCCTTACCCACACATATTAACGGTTGTTACTGCCGGCTACTGCTCTTCAGGGGAACAGCGCCATCGTGCGGTAAACTATGATGTTTTTGTTATTCACGATGACTGCGCACATCATTGGGGAATATTGTGCAATACTAAGCATGAGGATGAAAACAAGGCACTGTTTTTGGCCCTCGAGGTCAATGCCTACCTATCTATGTCTAGGGTTAGCCTATCTATCGACACCGGGATACCTATATACCTATGTATAGAGGTCTATACAGTATATGTATGTAGGTTTGTAAATCTAGGTTGAGTAAACAACTAATACTTGAACGAACGATGGCGCTGTTCGCAGTGATTCCTGAAGAGGAGTAGCCGACAGTAACAACGTTTAATATGTGTGGGGAAACCCACACATATTAAGCAGTTGTCCAAAAGCATCCATATTTAAAATGCCTACTGAAAACATAAACCTTGCGTTTGAATTACTGTCACTGAAAGGTTGGAGAGGGAAAGAGAAAACAATCTAGTGACATTATTTTATTTGTCAATTTACAGTGATGCCATAGGTGGTTTTGCAGAATGAAATGACAAACTGTATAACGTTACAAACATTATGATCCAATGCATCGTTATAATGGTCTTCATCATAGAGGCTGTGAACTCCACGTCCGCACATGCGCACTAGGTCGCCACTCTACCCGCGCCGGTGCTGAGCGGCGCTACGGAAAGAAATACAACTGCGTGCTCTGGAGCCAGACAGAGTCGGCGGCGGCGGTACATGCAAGCAACATACCGCGGGATTCTCGTCGAAATCGACAAACAGTGAGTGGGAGCTAAGGTAGGAGATCAAAACGTTATTTGAAAGGTCTACGAGCGGGTCCATCGCGACGTGTGCGCGAATTAAATATATTTGTCACTGCACCAGCAACCTAAATTACGTGATGCAGCATGTGGTTTGGTCGGTTGATGGTCGCTTCGGGTTCAAAACAACCGTGCTCGGGTGGAATACGCGCTGTGGTGTACATGGTTTTTGTTTTTTTTATTGCTGTACGTCGCTGCGACTCCCGGGTTTGACGTGTTGGAGTTCGTCTCCGGTCCCCTCGTGGGTCTCGTTGTTCTCTGTTGAGGAAGTTTAACGCGCTGCACGCTGCGCGGTCGGACCAACCGTGAAGTAGTAGGCCTAGGCGCGAGGCCCCGGCGCTGCCCACGAGTGACAGTCTGTTGGCCAATGATATCTCGCCGGCCCGCCCACTCCGGTCCAGGCAACCAATTGTTGTCTTCGAAAGCACTGACGTAAAAATCAGACACGCCACGCCCACTCCTTGTAAAACACCGGACAATAAACTGTCATTACTATGTGAGCACAATGGTTTCTGGGCTGCTGAATAAATAATAATTATCCCGTTTGTTTATTGACTTAAAACGTGCGGTCTTTTTGAGTGCGTCGTTTTGGTCGCGCAGGCTCAGTATCCTCATTTTTGATTAATGTACCCATAAAACATGTATTTATCTGTACTTGTACGGGTTATATATACCACTATTCTAACGGAGAGTCGTTTTTTCCCCATATCTAAACGATCACCGTTACGATCTGAACGGTACCGATACTGGGAGTATAGCGGCTGGATCTCATGTAGTCCGGGCCACTTTGTTCTCCATACTACAAAGGGATAAACCGCCCTCATCTGCTCCCGACAATTGAAAGCCTTTCTTATGGGATGTCGTTTCCGTTAACGGTAACCGTGAAGTCCTTGTGAGTCCACACTACCGTCAGGGTCGTTATCATTGTCTTCTATTGTTTCAATGAGTCGCCTGTACGTGGAATCGCCTGACCAGAAAGCACGTGGGTCGGTCCTTGTAGTGCGAAGGTTTCCGGTAATGAGTCGTGATGGAATAAAACCTCACACTAATGCTTGTGTGTTTCACCACAGACCTGATTTAGGTCGTATAATCGTGATGGTACACTACGCGAGTATATGTGTCATTGAGATGTGTATATGGTCGTGGCGGGGGAGGATGGGGCCATCCGCACAAAAGTGCACAATTATTAGGAAATAAGAGCTATAATACGATATTTGCACGATGCCATCTTTTGGTCAGCATGAGATTGCCAGCTTGTACAGCGGTTTATTGCGCTCTTTATTTGTTGACGATTAGGCTCGAAACGAAACAACGTTCACCATATGCACTGCTGGTTTCTTTTGTCTAATAGTTGTTTTAATCGTAGATCTGCCCCAACTTGTAGCGTTCAGCAAGGCGGAAGGAGCTGTTTGCTTGATAAATCAACATAATGACAGACCAGGTGCAAATTTGATTGTTACAGTACCATTGTGTGCCCGGGAAAATATTTTTATCCAAACATCAGAATGCTTGCATTCATTGTAATCAAAGCTAGACACAGCATGACCATTCTCAGCACTGCTATCAAGGTCACATGCTGTGTGTAGTGTGGACCGCTCTGTAATTCGGTATATCTGTGTGTGTCTACAGGAGGCTAGCATTGATGAGGGCATTATGAGTAAGACGCCCCCTAACAGAAGAGGGATCAACTTTGAGGTGGGAGCTCAGCTAGAGGCCAGAGACAGCCTCAAGAACTGGTGAGTCATTGTGCATGGGAATGTTTTCCAGCTCCCCCCTCCCCTCTCACCCTCCCCACCGTCCCCACCCAGGGGCTGGCCTTAAGTTATCGACCTACTAAGCGTAAAATAAGGACGCCGTGTTTTCCAGGGAGGGATACAGATTTTTCTTTGCTAGTAGGCTAAATAGCTCACTCACTGACATGGCCTCACAGTGGAAGCACCATTTAAATACACATTAACCTGTTAGTTTTCTATTTAAATATCCTTTTACCCCGTCCCACGGTGGTGTCTCGTGTGTTCTCTTCCTCCAGGTATGCCGCCAACATCGAGAAGATAGACTATGGGGACGAGAAGGTCCTTATCCACTACAGACAGTGGAGCCACCGCTATGACGAGTGGTTCGACTGGACCAGTCCCTACCTCAGGCCTGTGGAGCGCATCAAGCTGAGACGACGGGGCTTGAAGGAGGACGTCTCCTTGCCGGTAAGTGCATCGCCACAATTCATTCTACGCGCTGCCTCGGGTCTGTGTTTGGTAACGCTACCAAGGCACCGTGTCCGTACTATCTCTTGGCTCGGGGGCGTATGGTTGTGTCCGATTACCGGTGACCTATTCTTGGAAACAGAACCGGGAAGAATTTGTTTATGTGTATTTGGGAAGAGGCTGAGCATGTGTGTGTTTTTTCCCTCCATGTGTATCGGTGTGTTTTGAGGTTATGGTGACCCAGAAGAAAATGCAATTGAAAAATGTTGGAAAAGGGCGAGATTAGCTGCAGTGAAGTCTCGCGTTTGATCCAAATTTCAGTGAAGTTGAAATGAGAAGTTGTGTTGGCTTTGATGTTTGAGTGTTGTTTATACAGAAGATATTTATTTTTTGCGGTTTGGTTGTATGAGTATATTAATGTTGTGTAGAAGAGGCTGATAAATTCAGGGCCATGCCCCGTGGTCTGTGTTTAAGTCTCCAGTTTAGTAAGCATTAGATTCATTGGAATTTAATTTGATTTATTACTATATATTTATTTTTTGATGCTTATCTTCAGAATAGCAACAATTCCTTAATTAATATCCGCTGAAATAGTCAACATTGTTTTTGAAAAGACATAATAGTCATTGAAAGTGCTTAAATTGATATATTTTGTACTAGAAATTGAAGTGTTCACACATTCAAGGCTCTCTTTTTAATTGTTGTCTGTGAGCTTCTGTAAAGCCTGCTAGTTTGCGTTATACAAATTCTCAGTGTAACAGTAATTAACATTGATCTGTGTATCAAACTATGCCATGTTGGGTCCTTGAATTTGAGGGAATTCCTTGAAAGTCCTTGAAATGTCCTTGAATTGGATGTTTAAGAAGGTGTTGGAACCTGTCTTTCTCTGCCACTGGCTAGAACAATGGGAAGTCCACTGAGCATTCTTTTCTGCTAGCTGGTGCTTTATAGTTCCTTTTATCGGTTGGTGTGTCGATGATGCACACCATATGATACCCTTTTTGTTGAGATTGTGTTTGTCATCTACAAAAAGGGGAACTACTTTGTCTTCATATTCTGTGGAAAATTCTTTAAAAAGAACCCTCCTAATATTCACATCTGTCCTTCCTCCAGGGGTTTAACGTTAATGAGAAGGTGCTGGCCAGCTGGTCAGATTGCCGCTTCTACCCAGCTAAGGTCCTGGCTGTCAACAAAGACGGTGGGTTCCCCCCTAATGTATGGGCATGCAAACCAAACAGCAGCACCTCGAACACTGGATCATGGAGGTGTTCTGCATATTGATTTCACTCTGTTGTCCTCAGCCTCCTACACCGTGAAATTCTATGATGGCGTGATTCAGAATGTGAAGGAGATCCACGTGAAGCCCTTCGTTAAAGAGGTAAACTGAAGCTACTGGCTGTAAACCAGCAGTGTTTTCTTCTGATGTATTACTATCATTTTAAATGAAAAAAACAACTGATCATACCCAGAGCGGAAACAAACCTTTTTAAACGTGTATTTGTTGTATTTTTCTGTTGTCAAATCTCTGGTGATCAGAAGGGTGGCGGGCGGTCCGGCAATGTCTCGAGGAAGGTCCAGAACGGCAGAGAGCGGCGCCCCCCGGAGAACGGCTGCCCCAAAAACAAGCGTCCCCGCCGCAGCACGTCAGACCAGGAGGAGGAGGAGGAGAGCAGCACTGGCAGTGAGAGGAGGAGGAGGAGGAGGAAGAGGAGGAGGAGGAGGACGCCTGGGAGGACAAGGCCAAGGCCAAGGACGCCAACGGGGAGGCGGGCAAAGTGCGAGGGTCCGCCGTCAAGCGGGAGCCGCAGGGGGCTCCACGCCCACACAGCCACCAGAACAGACCCGCAGACGCTGCGAAGGCGGTGCTCACCAACGGAGTGAAGCTGGAGAAAGAAGAAGAAGAAGAAGAAGAAGAACAACAACAACAACAAGAAGACAAAGAAAAGGATGAAAAAACGGAAAGCTGTCCGTTGAATGGAGAGGTGAAGAAGGAAGAGGAGGAGGAGGAAAGGGAAATAAACGGATCCAAGCCATACACGGAGGAGCCAAAGCCATACTCGGAGAGGACCAATGGGACGCCGGCGCGGGCAGAGCCGGTGTCCGTTGCCATGACTACTGCGGAAACCAACGGCGACACCGGGCACAAGCCCAGCAGCCAGTCGGAGAACTCGAAGCCCCCAGCCGAGGTGCCCCCTCCCCAGCCTGTCAAACGTAAGTGTCGAGGGATGGCTTAACGGGAACATTTCCAAATGGCATGGTGTCGTATGTGAAATGCATTGGGTATTCCTTAGGGTTATTAATGCCATATGGCCAAAATCTCCCGATATAGGTCATTTAATATCTCAATATCGATATATATCACGATATAGCATGTTTTCTGGTAATTAAATAAATTATAAAGGAGTTAATTATAAAATAACCACATGGTAAGATCTGTTTTTGTATCCTCCTGTATACACAATGAGATTTTTGATAAATAATTGACATCAGTAATGTGGATATAATGACTAAGTGGATAAAGGCAAATAACAGAACAGCTAGACCAGTCTGATAAGTGCATTACAGTAAAGTGGTGTCATTTTCTGAAGCCTTCAAAACCAGGAAAAGGCAACACATAATCTAAGGCTATATCTAGTCTCATTTCACGATAATATCGCTATATCTCCCAGCCCTAACATGGCCTCCTTTTCTGTCTTATTTCTCTGTCTCAGCTGTGAGGAAGCAAGGATTCCACAACCCCAACCGATTCAGCAGAGAACCATGTGAGTGTTTACCATGCAGCGCTGTATCACACCCAGCTAGCTCATCCATGTGCTGCAACTAAAATAGACTCAGCTGGGGAATATTCCCAAGGCACGCAAGAAATTCATGAGAAAGGGTTGACTATGCAACGGGTCATAAGCATTGCACCGTCGACTCGTTCCCTGCTGTGACTTACTGTATTTTATACCCCCAGGTGTGAGTGTGATTAGCCGTTACAAGCCGTTTCAAAATTGTAATTTGACTAAAATAGTGACATCACGAATGGGAGTGTCCACCCAGATGTGTGATGGATAGATGAGCCTACTAGTTGGTAGTCCACTGGGCTGGCTGGTGGTAAAATAGGGGCCCTTTTAACCCCGGGGGTCTCTCATCTCTCTCTCCAGTATACAGGGTGATCAAAAACCAACCCTCGTCCGTCCTGTCCATCAACCTGGACCACAACCCCTTCAAGTGCAGCTCTCCCGGCTGCACCAAGTCCTTCCGCAAAGCCAAGCTCCTGCACTACCACATGAAGTACTACCATGGAGAGGACCAGCCCATGGAGGAGGACCTCAGCCCCACCAGAAGCATCCAGACCAGGGGCACCGACAAGCCGCCCACCCCCGAAAGCCCCAAGAGGCGGCGCACCCTCTCTGCCACCATGCGTGAGTCCCGTGTGTGTGTCTCTGTGTGTGAGATGTGAACGATGTTTGATAAAGGGAGCTTGGGGGTTTTTGAACGAGCATGCTTGTGTAACAGTGGTTGACGACATTCATATTGGTGACCCTATGCTCATGACAAAGCCTCACTATGTAATGGTAGGGATGAACGCCCGGTAGCGGCCCCTGGTACCGACTCATTTACTACACGAGTCTTGTGCCCGTTGGAAGCGTGCCCCTGCCTGTTCGCAACGTGCCCGTTCAAAACAGATCGACTGTGTGGCCTCCAAACAACTTCACACTCGACGCCGCACTTATGGCACTTCCTTCCTCGAGGGAAATTGAATTAGACAGACATACATACATAAAGAGACTCCTTCCATTATAGATAAATGTCATTCCCTTAACCCGCTTTGTTGTCTATAAAGGCCCCGGAAATATCCTTTACAAAAACAAAACAAATGTAAAATCCTAAAACAAAATAAAAACTGCCCACCTTTTTCCTTCCAATTTCTGTAGACCCCGTTGGCGCAACCCCTCCGTCCCGCAGTGAGGCGAAGATTGTAGCTCCGGGCAGCAGACGCACATCAGCGCCCCCTGCTGTCAACAGCCAGGGCTCGCAGAGGGCACTGCTGAGGGAGAAATGCAAGGAGAATCAGCTGGAGAGGAATGGCTGCCAACAGCACAAGAATGTGGACAAGAGTGGCTTTGACATCGGTGAGTATGGCGTATGGTGAGGGCTGAGGAAATGCCATCATATCTACTGTGGGGACGGTAGATATGATGGTATATATATAAGTTGTTGACGACGTGGAATAGTCAAAAGGTCATTGATTACATTTAATAGAAAGGGCGTGGGGTATTTTTGGTTTTTGGTGTCTCATCACGCCTACCCGTTGTCACCCGTTATCAGCAACCGTCAAGGAGCGAATAAAAGACAAGCCCAAACAGAAAGATTTCCTGCGCATCAAACTAAAGAAGAGGAAGAAGAAGAAGCGATCCAAGTCTGGTAAGGGCGGTGGGGTGATGTCATCATCACGGGCTCCACCTCAGTGTGTGTGTGTGTGTGTGTGTGCGTGCGTGCGCCACATCTGCATGTACATTCCCCTCTGTGTGGCATGGCATGGCTGGGAAGCGTACCCTGCTTTGTTCTCCTCTGCTTGAGAACGCTTGACTGATCAGGGTTTCCCACAGCTGTCTACAGGTGAGGCACAGCGCCTTCCCTAAGTGACCGAGCGGCTCTACAAATGAACTTTTCGCTAGATGATGACAACGTGCGCGTCCGTTCGTGTCAGCATCTGCCTTCAATTTGACAGAAAATATAGGCGACTATTTGCCTAAAATCCTATAATATAGGCTAATATAATGAAGCTATGAAGTCAAACAGTGGCCCTCTGTGGAGACCGAGAGCTCCGTTCGGTCTGCTCAGGCACAGTATTAACGTCCGATCGTGACAAAAAACCCCATTAACGCAGAGAATGCCGAAGCATTTGACTGATTTTAAAACACAAGTGATTTATGCGTTTCAGCGTATAAGAACAAATGCGGCACCGCTCAATTCAGCAGAACAGCGACCGAGCGCTAGAGTCCCGAGGGATCTTTCCCCAGCGCGAGGGGTACGATATGACAGCTGCTGTTGACACAGTTTGCGTTTGACTTTTATGGTTTTGAAATGCTGCCAAACTTTGTTGTTGTTTTTATGACTTTGCGTAACCTAGCCCCACTAGACGAACGTCTTTTAGAATGCGCTCTACTTGGAGAAGAAAATGATTGGACAGTGCCACTGCCATTACACAAAGGGGTTATCAAACAAACAATAAGGACGTTTATTGAAAGCAAAGCATAGCGCAGCACGTTGCACACAGAAGACGGAAGTCTCTGGGCTTTTCCTTCTGGGAGCCAAGCTAATGCCGTGGTATCGTTTAGCGCTCGTCCCATCGTCCCAACGGAGCGACCCTCTGTTGCACACGCACACGCAATTTTCCCGACGTGAAGATTTCAATCGCCGAAGACTCAAGG
Source organism: Bathygadus melanobranchus (assembly GCA_900302375.1). Classification (NCBI taxonomy): domain Eukaryota; kingdom Metazoa; phylum Chordata; class Actinopteri; order Gadiformes; family Macrouridae; genus Bathygadus; species Bathygadus melanobranchus. The sequence goes on from OMKP01078925.1 coordinate 9,274, forward strand.
TCACCCCTTATGTCAAACGCATAGCTTTCTCTTCTCGCTGTGTTTTTCTGATGTGCATGGATGCCAAGGATCTGATAATACCCGATAAGCATTAAGCAGACTGAATACTGCTCTCTCCCTCCAGTGGTGCCTTCAGGACTGCTTGTGTGGACCCGTAGTGGACCAGTTATTTGACATTTCTTTCACGCTTGTAACATCGGCCCACACCAATTGGTTGTGCCACAAAAGTGTCATCTTCTCTCCGTCGTGTGTGTTTTTTTGGGTTTTTTTTGCCACAGTCTTAGCCTCAATCAACCAATTACCTGGCATTTTCCAAAATTGACCTTCTGTTCTGCGTTTGCTTCCCTCCTTCCCTCCCTCCCTCCCCCTCCTGCTTTAACAGACTACACTGGTAGTGAGGAGAATATTGACATCTCAGTATTGGCTCTCCAGTCCAAATTGAATTTGCCACTCAAATTCCCCCTCTCACACAATCACAAGCCCGAGGCCTACACCAGCAGGCCCGGATACGGCCAGTCTGAGCAGATACATGTGGATGGTGGGTATTTATACGAATGTGTGCGTCTGTGTGACTTTGTCCCTCTTTCATCCTTTCAACCAGGATTCACTTCATCAACCAACTCCTTCTCAATTTGACCTGAATTTACATGCTTAAGATGGGAGTCCACGGTTGCACATAAACCATTTTCTCCAGTTGGTTGGTTTATTGAATCCGGGGGGCTGTGCTTTACCCCTTTGGCTTGCTTCATGCTGTAATCGCCCACACACACCCACACACACTCGGGTAGAACCTCTGAACAAGCACATTATGGTACAACCGGAACAGGCTCTGTGTCGAGAAACAATGTAGTAAACCACAGGCTCTTGGACATTTAAGTGGGGTCAGATGAAGATGAAAGCCCTCCTGATCTGGCTCCTCTGCCCGGGTCCTGGTGGTTGATTGGCTTTTGACACTGTTCTCTAGACGAGGACAGCCTCAGTGATTGGTCCACGGACAGCTGTGGGTGGAGCGACGATGACATCGGAGTGGACCTGGACGTCACCAGCCCGCCCCTCAGTGGGGACTCGGTTGCCTTGGATACAAGCGATCAGGAGATTGTGCGGTGCGTGTGTGAGGTGGAGGAGGAGAATGACTTCATGATCCAGGTGAGAGGTTACTGTGTGTGTGTGTGTGTGTGTGTGTGTGAGACGTGTCGCCTCCTGGGGTTTTGTGTTGAGCTAAAACTAGGGCTGGGCAATATGTCCCGATATAGGTCATTAAATATCTCAATAAGGATATACAGTATATCATGATATAACATGTTTTCTGGTAATTCAATAAATAGTCTAGTATATAAAATAACCACATGGTAAAGCCTATTTTTGTGTACTCCTGTGTGAATTTAATATTTGACAAATGAAAAGTACTGTGTATTTTATTATGAATTGAGTGCAAAATGAACAAGTGAAACTCTAGAGAGAAGGAGCGTGTGTGGGTGGGTGGTGAGCTGGTTTATCTGAAAGGGTGCGTGCATTCATCTGAGGAAGTGAAACTGAAAAAAACGTGAAGCTACATCACTTCCTGTACGGCCTGGCACTTCATCTCTGGTCTCAGGCAGCATTTTCAAGCAACATTGACATTTTTCTGTGTGTATTGGAGAGAATATGGCTATAGGCCTATTTGAAAGGTAAGCTTTTTGGTTGAATTGTACCTTCTTTGGCTAAAGCGGCTGCTTGTTCTCTATTCAGTGCGAGGAGTGTCTGTGCTGGCAGCATGGCACCTGCATGGGCCTCCTGGAGGAGAACGTTCCGGATAAGTACGCCTGCTATATCTGCAGAGATCCTCCAGGTGAGGGACACGATACACACTGGAGTATAACACAAACTGAGGCAAAAACATATGTGTGAATCATCCAAGATTAATTCATTTATTATGTGGAAGGCTTACCGGTGTGTACTAAGTCATTATGGCCACTGGGTGGTGCTGTTGCTTCCCAGCTTTATAGCAACCATGGTCCTGCCTTAAGGTTTCTACATCTGGATGATATTGGGCTTCTCCTAAAAGTCAAGTAAAATATGAAGACAAATAATGGGACTTTTACTATCGCGCAACAGGTCAGCGGCAGAGCCTGCGCTACTGGTATGACCGTGATTGGCTGAGCAGCGGTCACATGTACGGCCTATCCTCCCTGGCGGAGAACTACTCCCATCAGAACGCCAAGAAGATCACGGCCACCCACCAGCTGCTGGGGGACGTGCACCACGTGTTGGAGGTCCTCAGCGGCCTGCAGCTCAAGATGGGTGTCCTACAGTGAGTAATAGCGCATAGGATCCAGCCCTGTGTGCACATGACCCGTGGTTTAGCAATTACAAATGTTGTTGTACATCTACATTTGACAAGGACAAACTTTAGCTGTTAGCTGTACGAGACATACATCAAGAATAAACCTCCATTTGACTTTCGTATCAACTTGCTTTAATCTCTGTAAAATATGAGGATCGATGTAGAAAGAATAAAGCATATAGCAACAGTAACCGTCCATTAGGATGTGTGCTCATCTGCTTCAGTCATAGAGGACCTTGACTCAATTCCTGACATCACTTCCTGTGTCCCAGAAAGAAAGAAAGAGAGATTGCAATATGATTCATTATTAGTGGGAATGATTTTTGCATCACAATTTTAATTTTCACTGAAAAACTATCATGATGACATTTACAAAAAGAAACATGTTTTCTTACATCTGGAGAAAAAAATGTGTAGGCCAGGGCATCTCTGCAGCACTAGGTACTTCATTTATAATGCTGTTAAACATTTATACATTTTACCCATTGCACTTATGTATTGTGATATCGACAAATATCAGATTTAGAATTGTTCAGCCCTAGTATTGAATGGTTTTTCCTATAATAACTATGATCAAGTCTACCCTAGAAACCCTTCTGTACTACTTGGTTCTTGGTCGGCTAACCTTCGCTCCGCCTCCCCCCAGGAGCAAGACCCA
>OMKP01078929.1:0-16682 GCA_900302375.1 Bathygadus melanobranchus
ATTTATGCTCCCCAAAACATTTTATCATGTTACATTACTTCACACCTGTTACTTTGGTCTTTTTTCTTTCAACATTATGGATTACGATGAACATATTTGTGTGCTTTGTCAAACTGTTTTGGCGAGATATTAAGTATTTTCCAGATTATTGACCATCAGAGACATTTTAATTCCGGCGGATTAAAAACAAAACCTTTTGTTGGTTTACAAGATTAAGTGAATTTCACTGCTTGACGAGGCAGTATTGGCAGACTATACCTTTCCTAGTTTCTATTTAGTCATTTAGCAGACATTTCTCCAAAGTGACTACAGTGAATTTGTTGGTGTCAATAAGGATCAGGTAGTGGTTAGGGGGCATCTTGCTCAAGGATGCCTCCAGGTTTGGCTGCAGAGATCGGGGATCGAACCCAGTGCCTTTTGGCTGGGGTCAAACCCAACCGATGACCACTATTCCACCACTACCAGGTTATCGTCTCCAGCCAGAAGGATACCTCTGATATCCCCAGCAGATGTCTGAAAACGCAGGCTTCATGTAGAGACAGGTATTCTATACAGTCAGCCGACCCAACATAGTTTTGTAAACATTGTCGTAGCTGCATCTCATTCCGACAAGTGTAATTGTGGACAGTGTGGATGACAACGTTCCCGCTGGTATTCCCAGAGGAGAGGAGGGCTACAGTCGGCGCTCATCTTACAAGCATCACACAGTGCTGGGACTGTGGCAGTACTTTCAAACAGCACCGTCTAGGATTTGATTTGTTTTGGTGTGTGTGTGTGTGTGTGTGCTCCGTGTCTGTTGTGATACTGATTAAGGCGGCGCTTGATTTAGAGAGCATGCTGAGATGTCCACTGTCGCCGTCCACGACATGGCATCTGCCGCGTGACGTCTCCCACGTGAGGAGTCTACACTCACGCTTTGAGAAGCACTGTAACTGCCAAGGCTGCCATGCCCCTGGCCCTGACAGCACTTTAGTACGCACTCGCTCGTTTAGCTTCTAGACACAGCACCGGTGAACAAAACACCTTACAGGTGGGGCTGAGGATGCTCACGTGATACAATCGATATCGGATTACTGTGGAAACGCGGAGAGACGGACGGGAGTCAAGGCAACGAACGATCCGAACACGACGAGAAAGTTCTATAGCGATGACGCACACCGGCCTGTTGGTTATGTACCGTACCGTACCTTAAATCTAAATAAATATCGGGAATAATTCCTCCATCTACATCTGCGTCTGTTATCGTCACACAAGCACACCCCATTCACACAGTAGACTACAAAGCTGTTATTGCTGTGGAAGTGGGGTGTTGCGTTAAGAGTTAGTGTAACATTTTCATTTTTCAAATGGGCTTTTTCTTTCTTTTGGAGGCCGTCCAGCTTTGTTCATTTGCATTTAAAAAAAAAAGAAAAGCGACACGGCTCAAAGTAGAGCAGCGAAACCACCTAACTCCCAGTAGAGAGAGAGAGAGAGAGAGAGAGACCAGAGAGGAGAGAGAGAGAGAGAGAGAGAGAGAGAGACGATTTGCACACAAAAAAAAAAGAGCATCGGCTGAAAGTCTGCAAGACCAGCTGGCAGCCGACGCCACCGCGAAGCCGAGGGCTCGGGCCTCCTTCGCCACAGACACCGGTTTCTACGCACCGCGCCGCGACGCCACCCCCGACCCCCCCATCCCCCCCTTTTGATCCCGCTGCCCGGGAACAGCTGCCGCTCTGTGTTCTGCTGGCCGCTCGCCGTTCCCTGACTGCTGCCCTAATTGAAGCCGCGCTCCGCGGCGCTGTGCTGGCGCCCTCCGCGGCCTGCCTGGTTTCGTTGTTCCCTCCTCATGACAGCGGAAGAAGAAGAAGAAGAAGAAGAAGAAGGGGGGAGACGGAGGACACGATGAGGATGGAGCTAGATACGTGATGTGATGATTAACCGTCTCTAAGTGCATACCTACACTTAACCACCGCTAACCTAACCCTAAACGTAACCATCTCTGACCTAATAGCTAAACATAATCATGTCTAACCTAGACATAACCATCTATAGCCTAACCCGAACCCTAAACTTACTCGCAACTTAACTGTCTGTAACCTAATACCTGAATGTAACTATCTCTAACCTAATACCTAAACTGAACCATCAATCACAGTGCGATTCTGGGCAGTGTGGGCGGGTCTGACAAGGACCTGTGGAGGGGCCCATATTCAGGCTGGAGCAACAGAGAATGTCTGTGTCACAGAAACGGGGAGGTCTTAGCCAACAGGACTGAGACAGACCCGCCCCGCCGGGCCGAGGTGTGTCAGGACCGCAGCGCTACCAGTGGAGCGATGCCCTGCGTCGTATGTTCAGTACAGAAGGGTAGCGAGGCCACGACAGCCGGCAAGCAACGCCCGGGTACGGGGGCCAAGAAAATCCACAACACATTGTTGTAATGCTGTTTGAAATGAGCAAATAAAAAGAAAAGCGCATTTCTTAATTATATTTGTTTGAGAAAAAGTCCAATCATCGTTGTCTGACACTGGCTGACATATAAACAAAGCAAGAAAATTACAGGTTGAAATGGTCCAATTAGCTTTGGATCACATGGCAGCGTCTTGAAAGAAAATCAATTCATTGCCATTTTGTCATTTAGCAGATGCTTTAATCCAAAGCGACTTACAGTAAATGTTATTAAGGAGCTGGGGTTCAATCTTTTGCTCAGGATGCCTAAAGGTAGGTTGTTGACATGAGGCATCAAACCTAGTAGGTTACTTTTCGCCTGGGAGTCAAACAGTCATTACTCTAACCTTTCCAAATAATCTTTAATGGGTGAATATCATTAAATAACTTTGCATTAAATTGTAAATTGCGTTGTTCTATGTTCTGACTGTGGAGTGGTGATCTTTAAGATTGTGAGATATTCCTCTATGGATTCAGCTTCATACTTTACTACCTTTAATACCTTTACTCTTGTAAAAAAATAACGATGAATAAAGTTGGAATTGAATTGGCCATATAATTGCAATGGCACGACAGCAAAGGTGTGTTTGTGGTATTAGGCTAGCACCATGGTGTTATGGTGTTAGGCTAGCATCATTTACATTTACATTTTACATTTAGAGCATTTGGCAGATGCTTTTATGCAAAGCGACTTACAAAAAAGTAATACATTTGTCGTAAGAGGGAGACAATATATCGCTGAAGGTAGGCTATAGTACAATTAGAACAGAACAAGTTACAAGCATTCCTGGTTGTCAGGTCAATAGAACAAGTTTACGAGCTTACAGTTGCTAGGTTGGCTCCTTACTGTACAACAGCAGGTAGCCAGGATAAGATGCTACACAAGCTAAGTTTTATTTCAAGTGCCGAGACATACCAGCATACAGGATCCTACAAGTGCCAGGACATACAAACATGGAAGTGGTAAGGATCCAGGAGGGGTGGGATTCAAGTATTGATCAGGTAGGTGGGAGAGGGTTGGAGAGGAGATGAAGATGGGTAAGAGGTGAAGCTATTCAGAGTCCAGGTGGACTCTGAATAGGTGGTGTTAGGCTAGCATCATGGTGTTATGGTGTGAGGCTAGCATCATGGTGTTATGGTGTGAGGCTAGTATCACGGTGTTATGGTGTTAGGCTAGTATCATGCTGTTAGGCTAGCATCATTGTGTTATGTGGTTAGGCTAGCATCATGGTGTTATCGTGTTAGTCTAGCATCATGGTGATATGGGGTTAGGCTAGTATCAAACAGGTGTTAGCACCACAGAGAGAGATTCACATTTCGTAATTTAGCAAGCTCTTTTGTCTAGAGTGACTTACAAGGCTGAGAACGATCAAAGCATGCAATCAAGATGGAAATATGCAACGGGGCAGAGTGCAAACTAGCAATGAATCACAACAAGAGGGTTTTTTTCTGTCATTTGTGTTTGTCAAGTGCCTAAAAGGGGACAAGGTTGTGGAACTCTAAATACAACATTTAGTCTCCTGAAACTTGGGAGACCTTAGGTAACTTTTTGTTTGTTTGTGTATACCTCTTATACACTGAATGACTGAATTTAATGAAATTAAATGTCATGTCGTTCGTTCTGTGACCCTGACCATCGGCCTGTAAGGAAATGGGCTGCTTGAATGGATGGATATCACTTAACTGTTAACAGGAAATGCATGGACTTCCAATTACATGTTTACCATCTTAAGCTTTAATTTCTGTACATAAAATACACGACTATCCACTAATAACGTCTATCTTACTGCTTAAAACAACCAGGCATACAAAATGTTGAATAAAATGATCCAATGGTATGAATATATGAGAATTTCATGAGGCTATTAAGGACTAAAATGCTCTCCTACAGATGTAACTTAACACAGCAGCTTGTGTGGTAACGTCATAATATGAGGAACGATGTTTGAGAAAAACGTTAAAATAAATAAATGAATAAAACAGAATTGAGCAACTTCTTGCTGCTTTGCAGATTACAAAAGAAAGAAATCAGAAGAAAGAAAGAAAACAAATCTGCAATCAAAGTGTCACTTTTGCAACATCTGCTTTCCTTAATTTGCTACCGTTGTCAAATGTAACCCAAAAGCTCCATTTTGATAGCGGCTGCCACCCACCCCACAAAAAAAACCTTGAGGAGGAGCACAGAAGAGGGATCCCTCCTTCCAGAGACAGTTAGGAGGATGATACATGCTGAATGGGCAGACAAATTATGGTAGCACGAGGCAAAGCAGAAGCCAAGGTTTAGTAAGATCAAGTTGTTAGAAAATAATAGATTATAGTATAGTATTATATGAGTGAATCAATCGTGTATTGTTGTCTGGAAACGGGCGAAGTCTTGATATTCTTGTAGAAATCAGAGAACTGGAACAATGGTGTCTGATGTGGCGGCCTTCCTACCCATTAAACACACAATGAGGGGCGGATAACCTTCTAACAATAAAATTCAACACATGGAATCACACAGAGGTTGAGAAGTTGTAAGCAAAAAGCACATCATGTTTATGGTTACCTGACATTAACACAAGATGGGGAATGTACAAATCGATGCAAACCATTGCCCCCAAACCAAGACCTCCTCCTCCAAACGGCACCAACCCTGCAGAGCAACCGCCCGTTCAGCCCGGTAATCGTCCGGGAACTAACGAGCCCGACCGGACTCGGACCCACAAGTCCCGATCGGCGCCTTGGCGCCCCAGATAAGGGGACGTTAAACAGTAAACGGCCGCCATGATGATGGCTAAGGAGCGACGCTGAGGAAAGGGAGGCTCAGTGGACAGAGGTGTGAGTGTCTGAGCTCCAGGGAGTGAGGGAGGGGGGTGGGGGAGGGGGTGGAGAAGGTTACAGCTGCCCTGGAGCGAGGCAGCCATCCATGGCTAGACCAGACTATTACACCCTCCACCCCCACTCCTCCTTATGTCCACCCATGGAGGCACGCCTGTCTTGGATTCACCCACTACTGGCATTTAGTATCGTTATTGTTGTTAGATTATTATTATTATTATATCAGGTCACTAATCGGGTCGTGTACAAAATACTAGTATACATTACATATGATTATCTTTTATAATGTATAGTGTATAGAAAATATTGAGTTTCCATGTTATACCCTATCAGCCTATACTTTCTAGACTATTCATATTCAGCGTTTTGCCATTTGTTTTTATGCCGCTTAAATGCATGGTCTGGTCTTGATGGAGACCTCAAAACAGACCTCAACAGCGCCACAGGAAATAGATGACGGAAAACGCATGTAAATGATGATGTGATAAATTATGTATGAAGTTGAGAACTCAATCTTTAATGGGACGGGACGAGTCCCACATTTAGGCCTCTTCCGCGGGAAAACCCATTTTATTTTGGTGAATTAAATGTGCAAAGTATCGTGTTTAGCTTCTGGGTCACGTCACAGATCTGTCACTAGCCGTAGTGTTAACAACCTCATGGTAAGGAGGAGAACAGAAAAGGATGGAATTTCCTTAGTTTAGGTTGCATGGTTTGTTAATTTACAGTATAGCGACTGTATATTAAGTATAGCATGTGGCAGAGGTCGTCTTTATCACATTCTATGCGTAAAATTCAAGCTTGATATACTCCTGTGTACGGCTGAATGATTTTTTAATTGTTATTATTCAGTCATTCACTCATTTGGCAGATGTTTTACAGTGAATTGAGATCACGTAATGAAGGAGCAGGTAGGGGTTAGAGGGCGTCTTGCTCAAGGATGTCTACAGACAGTCTTGCAGACATCGGGGTGTGAACCGCGTCGTTGGGGTTCAGCTCTCTTTTTACCTTTTCATTCCCGCTGTCTTTCTATATTTCTTTTCTCACACATGCTGCTTCAGTACTGCTTTTTATCTGATTGTACAGCGTTTTCAGTTCATGAAAAATGCCCTATAAAATACAATTATTATTATTATTATTATTGTCTGGCAGTCCAACATCCCCAAACACTAGACTAGACACAGAATCCTGCTCCTATTTGGGGGCGTGTCACTGGCATATTAACACGGTGTAATACCACATGCTCACCACTAGTAGGTGATGTCTGTGTTACCTCCCTGGCACCTCCAACCAACCACAGCCAAGACCATCTGTGTGTTCTCTCTCACCTCCTGACACGGCAGGACCATGGGCCGGCGGCCACACAGATGGCTATACCGTCTGAAAAACATACCACCACAACAATAGCCCTGACTGGCATATCGCTGTTTTTTATGGTGGAGAGGTCTTTTTCACTTGACAATGACCCACTTGTACGTTCAGGGACCCCTTGACGACACACTCCACACAAAATGTCTGAATTGAGTGTTGGTCCTGTGGGGTTTTTCCTTTACACTCTCCAAGCAACCTGAAGTTTCCGCTACGGGTGGAATGTTTTTGAAATAAGGAAGAGAAGAAGAAACCCAAACCATAGCAGCTGAAATCAAACATTATGTTGGAGTTGATTTATTTATATATTCATATGTTTGTTTTTGCCTGCGTATGTCTTTAATTTTACTTCTGTATTCATCTGGCGCCACACTTTCCAATACATGTTGAGTGGTCTTCACTGTTCTCAGGACTCTTGTGTCTTGTCTCCCAACGAGACCAGGCACAAGAGTCCAAAGTCATAAAATGTTATTTTCATAAGTGCACATATGAATGTGCGTGAGTGGAATCGCCAATGAATACCAGAGAGTGTCCTGGTTCCGTATGGTATATTCCCTACACACACACACAGACACACAAAGCATTAGGAACCGCAGTTTGACTCCCCACCACAACCTGCTATGTGACATCACTGTGATCGTGCGTTGACCCCCGGCCTATTGTATCAGGGCTCTGTCTTCCTCTGTCTTCTCTGTAATTATCTCAAGCATCCGTTTTTAAGGCTTGCTCCACAGCAGGGGGGTGAGTTAATGGAATGCCAGCCAGCTTTTGAACACAGACAGCCCGCACCAAGAGCAGGAGGGGGGGCTGTGTTTTAATGGATTTGCTGGTTGGATCTTCAGTGGCGGTGGCGGTGGCGATGGTGTTGGTTAACTGTGGTTGTGCAGCCTCATTTTAAAAGATATCTATTTTTGGGATAGAAAGAAACATGGAACAACAGGAATTACATATGTCCAGAAACTCTGAGAGGGCTTTGTTCTTCGGTAGTTCAGCAAGAATGTGTGGATACGAGGAGAAACTATTGTGTGCATCTGAGAAAGATTGGAAATCACGTCACACTTAGACGCTTTCGTGCAGAGACTTGCAGGCGAGACTGGGAGGCAGGGGAGTTTAGTGGTTAGGGTGTGTGACTCCCAGCTGAAAGGTCCTTGGTTCAATCCTAGAGGTGGGTATCGTTTCAATTTTATCGACTCCGATTCTGCCTGTCGAATCCAGTTCTTACCGAATGTCGGGTTCCTGCAACAAGTCTACAAGCGCGAAACCACTTCCTTTCTAGAACCAAACACACTTTTTATGCTTTCCATCTCCGCCCAGTGTGTTTTTGCTAGGCCGCATTGTGTCTTATCATCGTATAACTAGACAACAAGTGACTTGAACGGGCTAGCGGCCGCAACGCTGCAGAAACTACCGCTCGCCAAACAACTAGCAACCTAATGGAAAGGTTGTCTGAAGGGGGGTCAGTTTCCCCGACACAGCGCCGGCCGCGCTAGTAAATCCCTGTATCAGATGGGGCTGATATAATCGGAGTCATAGCAGTTAGTATTACTTCTGACCATCAGAGGGCAGCGGCAGCAACATCTAGCGTTCTTACCTGTAGCTACACAGTAGGATATAGTAGAAGAAGACACCACACCATGCTGCATGTACACGTTAACAGAGTTCACTACAGTTAATAAAGAATAAAGTCAATAAATAATCATATTTGGTTTATATTTGAATCATTACAATCTGTGTTTTGTACCTGAGTGTGACACGTTGCTGCTGTGAACGTCAGCTAACGTCAACTTGGAGATGCTTCCTCCCTTGCATGAAATAACCTTACTGCAGGTACTGCATTGTGCTGTGTCGTTATCTTTTTTTTAGTGAAGCTAAGCCAAACTTTGGAGCATTTGCTGTGGTCAGCCATGGTCCAGGATATAAACAGAACTGTCTCTGCTCACGTTTTTGTTGACATACCGCATAACAAATGACGTGCCGTTAGGTCCGCATAGCAGGTCCCGGCAGATAAGTGAAACTTTTATGGACAGTAAAATGTTCACTCGGGAGCAGAATCGAAATGCAGGTGTCTTACCAAATTCACGGTTCTTGGCCCTATTCAAACTCCAATGTCCACATTAATCTACTTGTAGGCATGATGAGCAAGATGCCCGCTAAACCCCTACCTGCTTCTTAGTGACATGTATATTAATTCACTGTAAGTCGCTTTGGACACAAGTGTCTGCTAAATTACTAATTACAATTGAGGCAATTATAATTGCAAAAACTCAAGCACAAGTAAAACGTGTAGCATCGTATCCTGGCCGTATTACCTTGCTGTTGTACAGTAAGGGGTCAACCTAGCAATTATGAGCTTGAAACTTGTTCTATTGACCTAGACGTCATGAGTGCTTGAAACTTTTCTACTAAAATTCGTACTGAAGCATCGGTGATATATTGTTGTTTTGCTCTCTTTCGACGAATGTGCTTATTGTAAGTCGCTTTGGATAAAAGTGTCTTCCGAAAGGCCCTAAATGTAAATGTAAATATAGATATAGATACACACACACACTTATATTATTCTTTAGTGCATCAAAATAACAAATTGACGTTCGATGAACATTCGATGAACACAGTCGATGAACATTTTTCACCGCAAGAGACCACAGACTGAGCAAAGTTATTTTGTGCAAAATTGCCTGTAAAAATACATTCACCGACCCAATCCATCAAGCCGCATGGGTAAAACATATTTATTTTATGTTTCTGGTTCTTTGCCAATATCTATTTTGGTTCCCCCATACGAATTCATTCGTGTGCACTTTATTTTAAAGCCATCTCTTAAATCTGAATGGTGGAGCACTTACTACTAAGTTTTATTATCGCCTATAGAGCCACTCAGAGCGCGCGCATATTATGTTTGATGACTGAGTGAGTGATATTAATGAACACACACATAACTCACCCACGTCCCGTGGTACGTTGTGAGTGAATGTCCACCGCCCGTGTGAAGTGTTGGACTTCATTTGACAGATCTTCACTCGGAACGTCTTCGCCGCTGGTTTCATGATCTTCTTCTTCTTCTTCTTCACTCGTTTGTGGTCTGCTATGAAATGGAAGCATAGAAAGTGTACACTTATCATATTTTTTTGCAGGTGCCGTACAAGTGTGGTAATATGTAACAGAGCCCCATATTCTGAACACGGTATATTGCTCCCAAGGAGTGGTTTATGTCGCCATTAAGGACGATGCAGACGTTTCGATCACAAAGGATCCTGACGAAGATCCGACGTGATGGTAATCTTGTTTGTATGTGTGACCATAAAAGCCCTGGGAGCAATAGACAATGTGTGGACTTTTGTTTTTAATGAAGTGGAATCATGACATCACAGTACGGAAGTGTTACAGGTGTCGTCTTTAGGATTCTTCCACTGGAGGAGAGGCTGCAGCCTTCAGACACGGCATGTGCTGATTGGCATATGTGAGCACACATTGTGACACGTACAAGTATGTGAACCAATCACGGCCCGACAGGCAAATATATGCAAATTCTCTGGCAGATGGGGGATTATATGGGGGTCCAAGGAGAGGGTGGGTGGCAAATGGGTGTCAGCACACACATACACGCTTGAGCACACACTCACACTCACGCTCATACACACACACCAGCTCAAACACACACACACACACACACAGACGCCATACTCACATGCACAGACACACGCACAAATTGCATTCGATACAATGCATTTAATACATTGGAAATCAATAAAGGTGCACTGGCCGGGCGCTGCTCTTAAAGGACCTTAATTACAGTGTAAAGTGGGCCGATGATAGGCCAGGATACCAGGAAATGAATATAAAGTGTAATCCATCACTGCTGGCGCAGCAGAGATGACAAGGGGTTTGAACAGAAGTCTTTTGCTCTCCAGACCAGCTTCAAACTGGTAAAAAAAAAAAAGAAAGAAAGAAGTAATGTTACTGTGGAAAAAATAGAACAATTTGCATCTTTCCTTTCCCCTCCTGGCGCGATATTATATGTCAAGTGGTTTGTCTCAAGCACAGCATTTTGCGGACGGGTGAATTGAAAATGTTAATACAGAAAGGATTGAGCATAAGCAGCTATACAGTAATTATCTCGACAGCAAACAGAGCGCGTGTTCGCCCATTTAGTTACGATGGGTTAGATGGGCTGGATTTCATTGAACACAAATAGATTTGAATTCCCTATTCTATTCAGATGCTGCAGAGTCAAGCAGAAGGACGGTGTTTCCCCAAAGATTGTTTGCGATGTGTGTGAGGTGCAGGGTGCTGATGTGCGCGGAGCGCGGAGAGGTTTTAGCATGGCCAGTGCCGTGCTAAAAGCAATATAACAACGTAACATAACAACAAGCATCGTGCGAGTGCACTATGTGTGCAAGGCACATTTGTTGGCATTAATGTTTGCGCAAATTTAGCTTTCAGTCTGCTGTCGCCCTCCCGTCGTCTGTGTTTCCTCATACTGTTGCTTCTGTTCTACACAATCAAATATGAAGGCTACTTTCTTATTAAGTCACTTGTTGTGTTACCTTTTCATCTTTATGCTTCCTACATTGAGTTTGAAGCCGTTCCTGAGTTACAGTATAGTCATATATGTTTGAATCTTCTATAGCAGAACACTGTTTCACTGACTGTGACTGCGCTGTGTGAGTGGGTGGGGAGCGCCTTCACCACCATGTAAAAAAGGTCCTGGGGTGAACCCTGTATGATATCTGTTTTAAATAAAACGAATCGCATTCGGGACGCCCAACATCATTTTTAAAAAATATGTATATAAAAATATACATACTTTTTTATTTGATAGTATCTTTTTGCACGGCTGCCTGCAGTGGCGCTGGTCATCCAGCAGTGGCGCTGCGCCACAGGGGGAAACACTGGAAGGACGTTAACTGACATAATGTCAGACTTTATGGTTGTTTCCATAAGAAAACATTAGCAAATGAGTAGCAACGCTAAATAGTAGACTGAACCAAAGCCCGTCGACACTCTTGGATACACCCATTAGAAAAAGGCTTTAACCCGTAATATACAACGATTACAACCGAGATATGTTAGTGCTACTTACCAGCCAATACTGTCTCTGTTATATAGAAAGTGTGATGATACATGAAAGGTCAGAACATGAGTGAGGGTAATATCATGCATAACATCAGATTTAAATATTATTAGCTGCAACACAATCTACAACGACGTTCCTCTGTGTTTTTAGTTGTCAGATGTTAAAGTCGCTGTCGTCAACTGTTTTGTAGGTTACATGTAATAATTAAATATAATATATATATATATATATATATATATATAATTAATGTGATGTGAAGGTTGTCATATTCAAGAGATAATCATTATTTACTTCACAGACATAGTCGTTAAACAGCCCATAAAGGAAGTCTTTTTTTATATTTCTTTTCATGTTCTAGGTGGTTGGTTGATTAAAGGATGTCACTCAGCAGGGACGTACAACCTTGGTGCTGGTATTATTACTGTGAAATAGAAAAGGTGCTTTTTATTATTATTTTACTTGAAAAGTGACAGTGTTATTTAAAACCGCGGGCTTTGTTTGTTAGACAATTATTTATGGCCTGTTTGGCACGTAGCCTTGATGCCAAAGTACATCAAGCCAGAACACTGTTGAAAGTAAGAAAATCAAAGGGAGATCGTTATTTGTAAAAAACAATACATGTTTGTATTTAGAAGAAAACACTCTACAAACTAGGTGGACACTGGTGGTATGATTTGTCATGATAGTGTAGTGGATACATTTACATTTAGAGCATTTGTCAGACGCTTTTATCCAAAGCGACTTAGTAACAGAAGTAACACTTTGTAGTACGTTGAGGATAGATTGACCTATCCTTGAACCTCGCAGTTCAAAGGTCCAGGGTTCGTCCCAATGTCTGCAGTCTATGTGTAGTCATCCTGGAGCAAGACGCCCCTAACCCTGTCTGTTAAATAGTATAAAGCAATCATTTTATGAATAAAGTAATAATGTTGGCAAATGCTTCTTCCCATTGGATGCAGGGTAGACCTGTGATGAGGTCAATGGTCATGTGAGACCAGGTCTAAAGCACCCTGGAGGACTAATAAAGTCTGTCACCAGAACCAGGTATCATCAGGTCATAAGGTCGACCAGCGACCTTTGAAGGCATTTGGTGGACGCTTTCATAAATAATATTTAATGAATAAAATACCACATGTACAATACTTAACAGGGATCGCCCCAGTGGGAATTTAACCCCTAACCATAGGAGGGTTGATGCCATGCTCCATGCACCAATTGAGCTAGACAGGACCATACTAGGACTCATTCATTATCAGAAAATCCATGCTGGGAGGAGGTGGACGCTTCCCTCTTCGAGCAGCTAGATGTTTGAATTTAAAGGCCAACAAAACCCTGTGATCGCATCTTTATGAACCTGATCTCTGTCAGGTTTGCGGGCTTCTCTGTAAACCCCCCTTTAGTTCAGTTTTAATAAGGTGGAGGACAGGTGTATCGCATCAACGGTTAATCAGCACCTGTGACAGGGTAACCTTCTGAATAAGCCTGTCCAGTATGGGCAAGATCTGTACACGTCAAAAAACTGTAGGTGTATAACTGACTGCCTGAGACCTACAGATACTGGCAGTCCCTACCTACTCTCTGGCATTGCTCCCCCAGACGTGCAGCGATTAGTGGCAAGCGGACTCGAATGGCAAAAACATATCATCGATGAAAGAAATTATCTCCATGGCCACAGACCTCCACCTAGTCGCCTGAAAACTAGGAAATGCTTCATGACAAGCATAGAAACACTGAACACCTCACCAGCAGAACAACGCCTCAACATCTGGAAGGCAAGACTTTCAGAAAACCCACTCCTGGTAGAAATGAAGATTACACATCCCTCCAGGTCCAGACAACTGGGCGGACTGGGAAACCGCTAAACCTTCTTCATTTTTCAGCAGGAAGCTGTCAAACGAACCTTCACAAATGGGGATATTACACCAGCTCAACCATGTGTGACAGCAAAACAGAGCAGCAGACCATGGAAGATGTCCACTGTTGACAGTGACCTGCACCAGCGAGGACCTGGCCATGGACACTCTACTGGCCCAGCTTTATGGGCAAGCACAGTCTGATGTTGGATACGGAAGAAGAAGAACCGGCTAACCATATCAGCCAATCACAGGCAATAGCATGTTTATAACCTCGAGAGGGAGTCAACTAATGCAAACCAATATACAAGTGGTGTTGGGCTTTGGCTTTCCCTTAGAGTCCACTGCACTGCACTGCAGCTGTACGTCTCCCCTGCCGCAGATTATACGAGTGCTTAGCTTCCATCCATCCTCCTAATGGATGATCAGACAACACACAACAGTTCATCAGTGATGGACGGTTAGTGAATATGAATCGTTGCCCCCACAGGACAGGAGGCTCGGGTCAGAGATCATTACACACCTGACCAAATCTACTCTCCTGTTTTCTCATTAACACATTTGAAAAGCTCAGCTCACACATTAAGGAGCACAGGACAGTGTAGTGTTTGAGACCTCAGTATCCACAGTCCGCCGGTATGCATCCTTGTACAAGATGCCCTAACCCGACCTGCTCATTAATGGCATAGTTTGCAAGGGATAAAATTGTCTGCTTAATGACTAAATAGTAAGCAATATTATCAAAGTTTCATTAGACAAAAGCGCTGTAAGTAAATAAAGTTTTTCTGCCTGTAAGCAGGCCGATCGGCCTATAAGGACCTACAGTTGTTTCATGGTATTGTTTTCTTTTGTTTTCTCTTTTCTTTTTCCAGCACAAGCTCTCAAAACATCAGATGGTCTTATAGGGGGGAGGTTCTCATTGTGGCGAAGACAGAAGGACTGACAGCGGAGCATGAAGTAGGAGCGGGTTGACTGTGGGGAACGACGGGAGAAGGAACCCGGGATCATGAGCTGTTCCACAGCGCTCCACCACTGCGCTGAAGGTACTGAGCTAACGGCCATTATCTCCGAGACATCTGGGGAACTTCCAGAAGCTTCCCCTCATCACACATGAGCGAACGTTCAAGCGTTTCGCTGGATCCTGTCGCTGGGTCGCCCCCCACCCCATCCCACCACCCGTGGCGGCCTCTTGATTTCTTCCCTTTCATTTCCTCTATGGCGGCGCTTTGGTGATGGATCATAAAGTGCAGACGGTGGACCTCCTCTGGAGGCGCGCGGCTGGATCTCGCAGCGACGATGGGTGCTGTGGGACCGGCGTACGGAGAGACGCCGCGCTAGATGGAAGAGGTGAATTAGATCTTCATGTGAAAATGGTTCGGGAGAGCAACAACAAACAGTACTGCCGAATGAGCGGTATGACTCAAACTATTTAAAAGTCAACAGAGAGGCAGCGTTTAATAGGCGAGTGGCGGCACGATGAGCTACGACGGCAATGTATCTAGGAAGGAGTCCAAGGTGCAGAGAGACAAAGGGACAAAATTATGGATTTAATAGAGCAAATGCAAAGCAAACTGGCACTCATTGCCTTGCCGTCTCAAAGTTGGGCCGGAGGATTGGTGCTCCTTAATGGCGTCTAAAAGAAAATCAGTGAAAGTCGCTTCAGACAAAAGATTCTGCAAAATGACAAAATAGGGAGAAGTAACCGTAAACCAGTGCATTCTGGGAACAAAGGTACACATGCATGAATGCTGCAGCCGAGTGTGTATGTGGTGTACCTGTAAGTGTGTGTGTTCCACATACATTGATATATTTGTGGCGGTCCGCCACAATATCAACATTGACCGCCACGTATTGATTTTCAGGGTTTTTTTAAAACTATTTAAGCAGTCAAAAGCCTGTGCCGTTGTCCAGTCATGTATTGTTGTTGAGGCTGTATGAAATAGGTTTGCTCGCCAACGTTTAGTAGCTGGCCCGCGTACGCGGAGTTCCCCATGCGTTCAACGTTTTACAATAATGACCGCCCGCCAGGAACGTCCCCGCACAACAACTGGAATTGAAATGTATAGCCGCATAGCGCTGCTGAGGTGGTGTGCTGGAAAAAATCACATTTAAATAGCAGCTTATGCAGTTTGAATGTCGTTATATTGGGATATTCAACAGTTATTAACTAAACTAAAGACACGATCACTGGTATGATACCCGTGTGTCTAGCGGTGTATTCCTGCCCTAACTAAAATGCAATCCAATGGTTATAACATTAAAATCGTTGTTTAGAAGTGTATGCTGCAAACTCTAACAGCAAAAACCTGGTGGAAAAACTGCGTGACCAGCCAAGCTCCGGTGTGGGTGTAACACACACGGACTGCATAAAATACAGATTCAAACTGACTTCCGACATGTGTAAACCAGTGGAAACTATCGTGGACATTTACAGTTCTTCATGGACAATTCCCGGTCTGCGAATTCATGGACCGTATTCAATTATAATTTTTTGGTATTTCTTGCATCCCTGCTCTGCAAAAACGTCTCCAAAAGTGATGCATTCAAGTTAACTGATAAGTTATTCTATCTATGTTGCACGGTTGATGAATGTCTGCGGGAAACACTGATGTGTGTGTGTGTGTGTGTGTGTGTGTGTGAAATCCAGTAATTCAATTCGACAGCATACTTCAACTGCATTGCGAGAATGTCTCGACATGAGGACGGAAAACCTGTTAGATCTCATTTTCAGCAGCCTTCATCTCTGTGTGCATTCCTAGTAAGAAAGTATATGGCCAGTGTAACACATTGAGAGGCATGATGAAAGACACCATCAGCACTCGTGTAATCAGCGGAGCGCTGCGCAATTGTTCTTCTCGTTAGTGCCGCGCCAATCAAATCAATCTTTGCCGAATCTAAGCACCTCGGAACCCAGCTCAGTCATTTAAAGGAACGGCGTTGTATAAAACAGAAAAGGTTGTTCTCGCCTAATCACGGCAGCCTCATCAGCTGCAGTTAAAGAAGAGGCTCGTCCCTCGCTTCGCCCTCACGCAGCCACCATGACTCTACAGTCCCTGGAGCCGTCGCAGTCACAGATGCTACTGCCAGGCTAATGCTACGCCGTACACACACTCCTTATTGGGGAGGAGAAATATGCAAGGAGG
>OMKP01078930.1:0-11473 GCA_900302375.1 Bathygadus melanobranchus
GACAACGGCTTGTTGCCTGAAAAGGGGGCCGAGCGCCGCGTCTCAACGGATTATCATATGATTAGAGTGAGACCCCTCCCAGTGGCAGCACTGCGCTGTGGAAGTGTTTGTATGCATGAGGAGTGACATCACAACATGTTTGATGTAATCCAATTTTCCATTTCAACCACATAAGCAGCGTGGGGGGGCCGCCCAGGACCACCAGCGCTTCCTGACCGACGGACAGCTGGCGCGGGGGCTCTGGGCGAGTATAGGCCCGACATATTTACTCATGCGTGTAAATAGCCCACAATCTTATCTGAATTCGCTACACCCCACTGTACACAAACTCAACTAAGAAGAAGAAGAAAACCTAACAAAAAAGCCTTTAGTTAGGTTAGCTTACTTTATCTAATGTTGCTGGAGACTTCCAAACAAGAGTCTTTGGGATGTTTTGTTAGGGATTAATTGTGTTTACTGGCGTGCTTCCTCTTTGTAAATGCAGAGCACTGGCTCTGTGTGGCCGAACACGCTGGATTATATCAAAACTAAACGTTTTTTGAAGAGGGTTAGGGCTTCATGACCACATGACTTCTTAGTCGGTAGAACATTTGTATGCCTGCAAAAACTGTGCGTGTTCATATGCATGCTTACCAGTTACCAATATTACTTACTTACTATAACTCTATACTATAAAACGAAACTATATACTATAAAACGAAACAATTATTCATCCCTGTATAGTAAATGGTCATGTCACATTTGAGACACACATATTGTATGCGTATCGTAGACTTTGAATTATAGCCAAGCAATGATCTAGACCATGGATACAAAGCCATGGGACTGAGCATTTCCATTCGCTAGAAAACTAAACACCAATAAGTCTTTCCACAGCAAGAACACCACCAATATGGCTAGCAAGTAACCTGCGGACCAGCTGTAATGGCAGATCATACGAAGCTTAGTTATGCAACAATACAGGGGAAAAGGGTCCTCGACTCGTGGAAAATTCAGCCCTTTTATTACGGCCAAGTCCCTTTAAATGGCCACTGGGGAGACAAGGGTCCAGTATAGTGCACACGTAGGGGGGTGTAGTACTCAAGTGGGAGCCAGGGCTACAAACCTATTCAGTTCTGATTAAGAGTCCGAATAAATGTACACATGTGCACATTGAAGTTATTTCGAATAAGATGGATTTCCATATACCAAACTATGTGGCCAGATGCTTGCATTTAATGTCTCCCTCTTTCGACAAATGTGTTACTTTTTTTGTAAGTCGCGTGGATAAAAGTGTCTGCCAAATGCTCTAAATGTAAATGTAAATGTAATGTAATGGGTAATCTTATACACTTGAGGTTGTAGGCTAAAGCCTAAGCCCTGAACGCGATGCCATGGGTCTGGGTGTTTGAGACAGTGTTTCTCTCTGTGTGTCTGTTTTAACTATCAAGTGATGACTTGATAGTTAAGCCGCCTCATCTGAAAGGCTCATCACATCAGTCTCAAAAAAAAATCGATGAAGAGACGTCGATAGAAATGCATTTACAAACGTGGGAGTCCATGCCACAAATGTGTAATCACATACAAGGATGATGATTTTATGAGTTGTAATACAAGACGCGGTTCAGCCAATGAATATTCTTCACATTGTATGGGGTCGTCTGAAAAATCTCTAAAATAAATGCACTAAACTGTAACTGGTATGTAAAGGATTTAACACAAACACACGCACGCACCCTCTCAAACGGACTTCATTCTAACCCATGTGAATTTTAATTGGATGTTCATCAAATAAGTTGTGAAAGAGCCTTTGTGAAAATGCCTTTTTATTAGCTTCCAGCCACCACGGAGTAGGTGACATAAGGGTGCCCCATTCAGATAGAGTTTCCAACGGGTCTCCTAGCAACCATACCTAAAAGTCCCATAAAGTCATGGGACTTGAGAATGCTTGGGGCCACAAACTAGACGGAGACAAATCACAAATGTCCCGCTCATCCAGAACAGGGAGGGGAAAACACCCCCATTGCGTGGCTTAAAAAAACATCAATAACACATTGAAAAGTCACACTGGTACCGTGTCGTTTTGATGGCGTCTCCGTCTAGACACACCGTGCCACGACACTCCCCCTGGACACACTTCACAACAACTTAGGCTGATTTATCGTCAACTCATCCATTATTTTTCTGATCACTCAGTTAATCATTTAGTGAATAACATGTCGGGAATAATGGAAAACGGCAGTTCCCACAACCCAAAGTGAAGTATTGACTCTTTGTGGAACAATTGGCCAAGATCAGTGTTGATAAAAGTAGAGAAACAAATCCAGCGAAAAAACAAACCAACTATATGACACAACTACAGGTCCTCTGGTTGTTTGGTGGAGCCAGTTCTTCGGGCCAATTGTTAACCAAACAGTCAACACAATAGAGGGAAGAACAAACATATCTACCGGTAAGTATGGTTAGCAGACACATACTCCAAGTGGATATTCCTGCCATGGTATTACAGGAATCCCTCCAAGCAAAACGACAACTTAGGTATTTGACAAGTGGCAGCGTTGTGTGAAGACCGCATGATTGGGGCCCATTCCCAAAGACAAGTTTTGCCCTAATCATGGATAAGTGTAAAAGGAAGGAAGAGGGACATTTAGTAGTGAACACTTTTTGAAGGTTTGTTAAGGGTTTGCGAATGTGCTGCCAAAGTGAGTTGCCGTTATAGAGTCGGCCAATTTGAGCTTGTGCCTCCCATCTTTAGACTACAACTGCAGCCTGCTCCACACTCTCAGGTAAAAAGACACAGGAGGCTTATCCTGTGTCATTCCCCTCCCCTGGGGCCAGGACTGCATGACTTGAGTGAATGAGTGAGTGAGTGGGCCGAGGCATTAGTGAGAAACAGAGCCCTTACTGGAAAAGTGAACCCACCTATTTACTGGCAATGGGCTGCAGAGGGAAGAGAGGGGGAAGGGTGGCTTAATCACCTCCACACAAAATCGAGACCCTAGTATGACCTGCTTTTTTTTAACCAACAAGGAGCTGAAGTGAAAAGCACACAGACCCACACACCCACCCACACACACACACCTCAACAGAGATCTGCCACATGCTAGACTTGGACAAATTTTTTGACCATATGTGTATCATTTCAATGTTAATGATGAAGTGTGGTATCCTTTAGCAGCACTTCCTGGAGAGTCGGAATAGGAACCAGGACCACTCCGAGCCCAGCGTGCAAAGACTCCCTACCCGCCCCATTTGTTATTCTTCCTCGCCATATGATTGAACTTAGAAAGAACATTTTAGTAAACCCCCTGCAAGGGGTATGGGTTTTTGCTGGCTCGGAATGTAGACCTGCAGTTCCGCCGACAACACGTGATTGGTCAGAAACTTGTAGCAAATCTAGTAGGCAATCCAGTCCGTAAACCTTCAAACTGGTTATACCGTTCATCTTATCTGGTTATACCGACAGCGAAACATCACAATTATTTGGGTCAAGATTGAGATAAAAGACGATTATTCATTGATATTATGGGAAAATAATTATTTGAATGTAATTTTTGGCACAGAAGTTAAAACAAATTTGGTTAAAAAAAAAATGCAAACAAATATCTATGCTCTGTAAAGTGAGCTAATGTTAGCAGCTCTGTGTGTTGTGAAGTTGGGGCTTTGGTGTGAGCGAAAATGAGGCACATGCCTTCAAAAAGAGATAAGCACATTTTTTTGTGTCTGGTATTCATGCACCTGAGAAGCCCAGATCATAATCACAATCAAAATGTGATTAAATCGGCCAGGTCTACTGTCTGCGTGCATTATGTCCAGTGTGTTAGCATTTTTCTGAATGTGTTGTCACAACACAGATGTTTCATTTGAAATAAGTGGTTACAATGCTGAAAAGGAAAATACAACTTTTGCTTGTTTTACTTGATTAAAAAGTGAAGTGGCTTTCAGTCATAGTTGTGGGCTAACTCACACCTCCATTCTTATCTTCAGACTTTCACACAGGATTGTGAGAGCATTTGGAAACTGTGTGAGCCAATTCGCATGGAGGATAATTACTTTCCATTTGCTTTATTGCTCGGTTTTGTGATAGGGTTGAGACTAGTAATTTAAGTAATTATGTTAAAAGTGTTGTGTAGATAATTCTGCCAATGATACAGGTGAATTTAATTAAAAAGGCCATTATATTATTGATCAGTGTTGACCATTGGGATTAAAGGGTAAAAACAAAGCAGACCCTTGCTGCCTTTTCTTTACTAGCGAGCTAATGCAGGTGGAATATCATGAACTAAATATTGTCTTCAGATCAATTGATGTGCAATATCTTTCAGCTGCTGACTGCACCATTATTGTTCAACACAAAACAGACATTTTAAAAAGCTAGCTTATTTTCTTTTTTTTATTAGAAAAACATTGTTTATTGCCTTGAGTGGGAGTTTGCCAAACTTAGTCAAACGTAGGCTACCACTTGGATAATGTATTCGCTACATGACGATTTTGCTTACAAAAATGAGCCCAGTGCACTCTTATGGAAGGGAATTAAATATGTCATTTGGGAGGCGCGTTAAAACACGGCCCATTCACTTCGTACTGGACGCCATTGGCCCTCAATACAACAATGTCCAATACAATGTTGTGAGCCAACCACTGGCTGTTCAGCGCTTTAGCCGAATGGCGTACAGAATCGTGATTAAAGCAACTTTCGCAAGGCTCAAGCAAATCTTATCGCACACAAAGGACAACTACTGCACTTACACTAACAATAAGCAGAGGGCGGTGTTGCGCTACCACCTCGCGCAGAAGGACGCGGATTCCGATCGGCGTACAGCGCTCTTCTGTTGTGAAGTCACAACCGTGACCTTTTTTTAATTGCAACTTTGCATTACAGAGCTACAAAGCGCAACGAGAACAGACGGTTGACGCTCTATTTTGGAGTTTGATGACTCTGGCTGGCAAGTGAACATTAAAGAGATAGCCTACTTACCTATAAGCCCCGGTAACAAAAAGGGTGAATCGGGTTTTGACGTGCATAGAAATGCACAGCCTCCGCTCGTGAAAAATGACTAACATAGAGAATACCTTTTCTTCAATGGTGTTTCAGCGTTTACCTCTCCACACCTACTGCTGGCATCGCCCGCTGCATTACCCTAGTGGTTTGGGAGCTGCATTTGCAACCCACAGTGGGACAAAATATCCAGGTAGTATTTTTTTGTTGCTCTGGCGCTTGTGGTGGTGGTGGTGAGTCGGTGACCTGCAGTTTCTCCCTTGTTGTTACTTGAGTTTCATAATATCTCCGTGAGTAGGACGTTGAAGAATTAGGGAAACATGTGTGCAGGTCCGGCTGGGGTCTCTTTACTGCCCCAATGTTTGGTGTGGTACGGATTAACCAGAAACTCTGTGTGTGTGTGTGTGTGTGTAAATCCAGCTCAGCACACGTGCCTGGTGGTCTCCAAGGAACTAGGTGAAGAGCCACTAATCTCTCTTTGAACTTTAGTCCATATGGCCCCTGTGTGGGTTCTACACATCACATATAAAGCCATTACACGATAGACCTAAACGTATGGGGGGTGTTTCTCTTGTTACACAACACACACACACACACATACATAGTGGCGTTACACTGCAGACGCTACCAAGACGAGTTGGGCACAGACATGACTATGAATGTGGATCCTCAGACTGTTGTAGTTGGCTGCTTCTCACTGCCGATGGCGTTTTTAAAAAAGCACCGGCCTAATCAAAATATTGATCCATGCGTTTTACTTCAGTCTAGACCTTGACCATTAGTTTATAATTAAAAGTCGCTACAACAGGAGACATAATCCCCCAAGTTTCCCTCCATCATATTTAACCTGCTTCTATGTGTCCCAAAGCAGGAATTAAAAGCAGTTTTCAATAGGCCTACTCCAACATATATTCTCGATAGCTCTTAGGCTCTGATTTGTGTGTGTGTGGGGAGATATTGTCCAATCCACCAAGATCCCATTATAGCCTGTGGTGACGTTTCAGTCCTCACGCTCTCAGGGAATAAGACCACGCAACATTTCCAGTTGCTCGGTGACCTTTCCCAGTGATCTAATTCATGGAGCAGTAATGCATGTTCTCGTGTTGTGCGCACGTGACTCACCTCATTGTCGTGGTGCTGGCAGAAGCTCATGCGGTCCTGGAAGAGGGAGAGCAGGGCAAAGTTGTTCTGCAGCGATTGGGCCAGGGAGACCGGCACCCCGGCCTGGCCACTGTTGCCGTTGGTGTTGGTGCGGCCGCCCAGGTGGACGCTCTCGCTTAAGCGCTCGATGAAGTGGTCCTTGGTGAGGCGCACACGCTGGTGCGCTCGCACACAGTTGTCGCACAGGTACTCCTGGCAGTCCAGGCAGTGGGAGCTGGCCGGGTTCTCCTCGTCACAGGAGCTGCACTGGGGCTCCCCTCGGAGCTGTGGGCGCAGGAGGCCCCCGTGCTGGTGGTGGAAGCCCACGCCGCCTCCACCCAAGAGGCCACCGCGGTGGAGGCCGTTCTTGTTCTGGAGCTGGTCCTCGGAGCTCACCACCACGTCCAGCAGGTTGCTGAAGAGGAAGTTGGTGGAGGGCAGGGAGTCCACGCCGGCCTCTGAGATGGAGACCTTCTGGTCGCAGGTGGGGCACCGGAGCTTGAGGGGGTCTCCAGGGCTACGTTGGCCCTCTAGGCACTGCCTGCAGAAGGCATGGAGGCAGGGCAGAACGTGTAGCCTCCTGGAGGTCTGACTGGAGGAGGTAGATGTGTGGGAGGAAGAGGAGGAGGTAGAAGAGTTCGACGAAATCGGTGCGGAGGAGCCGCAAAGCTCTTTGCAGAGCGGACACGTCTGCAGGTCAGAGTCTGGAAACGAAGCCATCTGCAGCGCGCCTAAGAACCGCTTCAATTTACAACGTGAAATAGTTCAGTTATCTCATTTGGGTTTGTGTTCTACAGAAAGAGGATGTGTTTGAGGTAGATTTGAGGTATACGTGAAGTCGGATCAACCTTGCTCATCGACTTGGAAATAACACTGAACCGACGCAAAAACAATGAGGTAGCAACTTTGCTAATCGATGAGGTTGAGATCAACTTATCAGGTGACAAAATTGATATATAACTAACGAGACAATTCCTCGGCGTAGTAAGGCGACTTAAAGAAAGGCATCGTTGTCATTTTTGAATATCCACAAACGCGCACTTTTGTGCCTAGACGGGTAAAATGTTCGTTGACGTTCGGGGGCAGGTTCATGAAATAAATCTGAAATTGTAGTGACACAGAAATAGCGTCGAAGTACGAGGTCCGTCTCTCCTCCCCCACAGAGTCAACATGACTGCGGAGCCCCGCGTATGAGACGGGCGCACCGAGGAGCCTACACAGAAAATGTCCAACGTATCCTGCGCGTCTTTTAGAGTCCGTGTTGTCGTCTCCCCTCTAGTCCACCATCGGGGCCCTTTCCTCGGCGTCAGGCACAGCCAGCGACCGATCGTAGTAGTAGTAGCAGCACTAGCCTCGGACCAGAAGACCCTAAATTATTCATGAAAGCGTTTGCTCACAAGCGACACGGTCCATCGCGCGGACCAAACCCGAGAGATACAGGAGCCCTGGACATTTGCACGGAACGATCGCAGGACTCCAGCAACACCTTTCCAACGAACACGAACGCAATGTGCAAGTTTACCACTGCTCCAGCTACGAGGGAGGCCACTTCCCGACCCTCTCCCTCCCTTGTTATGTATGCGCGGAGGAATGCAAAGGGCTTTTCCACGCGCCTCTCTGGAGGTTGCCAAGTACGAGCCACTCAGTCCTGCAGTCCTCCTCTAATCTGGAAGCCCGGTCTAAAACGACCAGTTCAGTGTGTAGGCGCCCTCTCTTCCTTTCCCCCCACTTTTCGGCGATATAAACATAAACATGGAGTGTGCGCTCTACGCGCTGGTCCCCCCCGACTCGTGGGCGCGTGTTGATAAGGATGCTCCTCCAACCGCTCTAAACTGAGTAAAATGGACACATTTCCGCCCTGGGGAAGGGGGAGGGTGGAAGGTAGGAGGAGGGGCTGGTTGCGCGCTGCAAGGCTCGCCCCCGATTGGGGAGGGGAAGGGAGGCTCGGCTCTCTCTCAAGCCGCCGTGTGTGTGTGTGTGTGTGTGTGTGTGAGTGTGTGTGCGCGCGCCCGTGCATGCGTGTGTGTGAGAGCGAACCACGCATGCGTGCGAGGTTGTTATTTAAACAAGGTAAAAGGTTATAGAATAATAAAACATGTCACTAGTAGGCTATAGGCCCATTGCTCTGTTTAAGCAGCATACATGTTTCCTAAATCCATACTAAGTCACTGGTATGTAGGCCTATTGCCACTTATCACTACAAGGTTATACAACTTCAAACAAAAGAAGAGGCCATAATGCATACATTTTATGAAGATTTGATGAGCAGATGCGCCTTATTGCTGAAATTAATGCAAGTGCCGGGTGCCAATCACACTATGACGCCAGGGTCTAGATAGATTAATCAATTACGTAGTCACTAATTCGCCACGGCAGCGCGCAGCGTGGTGTCGCTTTCTCGCAAATGAAGAAGCAACAGAATGCTATTCATGTTTTATCACTAGGCCCATTTGAACGCGCCGAGCTCCAACCCCGTAGGCTATAGGCTACGTCAGACTAGCCTACATATTTTTCCAACACTAAAGGATTCTTTTTTTTTTTTAAAAAAGGTCCGAAGGGAAGGATTCATGTTCAAATTCTGCAGTTTGGGTTGCCAGTGAAAACTCGAGCTTATATAACTTGCAGCATACACTCGCGTTCACACACGCAACGACCTCTGATCGCTGGAGCCTAATTTATTTGAAAATGTTGCAGGCCGCCTTTGTGGAGACAGGGATGATACAACATAGGACTAGTTACATTGTTTTACTGCCACGCCGTCGAGACGGTTTAAATGTACACAGACATTAAATTGGATCACCTATTCTTGACGCTTCACAGCGCCCCCTTCGTTAACTTCTACGTTTTTCCCTGCGACGTCGTCTCGGTCAAAATAGCTTTGAAGTTGCAGAAAATATACAGATGCAATATTAAAGACTCATATAGTCACACGTACACACTTAAAATATGCCCAATGAACACGAAAAAACACTGCGTCTCCTACGTGGAGAGGGGTGATCACAAAACCCACGGAGGTCTACATTAACTGACATGAATTATAAACAATGCTAAGCAGAAGTGGCACAGATCGTGCGTTCAGTACTTTACGCTGCAATAGAAAGCCCCGTCAGCAAAGTGTCACGTTTTCATACCGTTTCAGTTTTGTGGGCAGAGTCCAGGGACGAATCATGAATTTGCCTTAATGACAAAATATCATTGCCGTTTCAAACGCCTTTGTTTGCGATTTAATGGGGTTAGGACGCGCCCGATCTTTAACCGCATCTTTTCTGGCCTCAACACCGCCACCGTCATTTATGGAGCTCAGTTTTACCTATGGCATAAAAAAAAACTAAGAAGTGAATTGATATTTACTTACATTTTACGGCTTTATTTTCTGTATTGTTTTTTTCCCCCAAAATATATTGCATGCGTGTCTTTTACTCAACTGACGGCGGCGGCGATGCGTCGTAGAGAAGAGCTGCTCTCGGACGATCCCGAGCGTACTAACGCCATTCATCTGTAAAAAGAAATACTTTAGAAATCCGTTTGACAATGACATTTTATTTTACCCCTGTACGACATAACACCCTCTAAGGACAACAATCAAGCTTTCAAATGCATGATTAGTCTCTGGACTCGGCCCGCAAAAGTAAAACGGTACGAAAACGTGAAACTTCGCTAACGGGGCTTTCTAAAACTGACAGTAACGCAACAAAACACGTTCAATTCTAAACAGAGCCAGGCCGCATAGCCTTTATAATGTGACTGAAGGGAGCATCATAGGCAGACAACGTTCAGAACTGCTACATTCCAGTGTGATTAGGTGTATGCAGGATAAAAGAGAAGCATCTGAGTTCACTGCTCATTCATTCTTTACTCCTGTCTTTCATCGTGACACTGATGAGTGCCATATGCTGCCATGTTAAGCCTACATTATTCCACGGTGACGTTGATTAGAGAATCAGTTAACTTTTCCCGCCACCAGGTCCAGTGAACAATTTATCCTTTCAGCGACTTCAGAGGCTCATAAAAAAAACAATCGCTAGTAACATTTCTTGTAGTTCTGGATTATTATACTTGGTCACATTGTTCGTCATACTCAAGTGTCAGATTTTTCTGAAAAATAACGGGGGAGGGCCATAGCAATTAGGGAATGATTGCAGTGACACCAGTCTGCACACTATGCTCAGAGGTTAATAAAAGTCAAATGTTCAGATTCATATGTAAAACAAATAAATAAAATCCTACAATAAAGTCCATCTTGTGTTTCTGGTCGCTTCATATAGGCCTAGTAACTTTCAATTTTTAAATATATTCCACAGAAAAATATCCGAAACCATTCAAGAGCGGGCAGTCGGCCTTGATGAGCGGTTTCGCAATCAAGGCAAGGAAGAAAGTTGAGAAAATACGCGTTGACGTTGTACACCCTCTAGCGGAATCTTTTGAAGCTGCTCCCGATATGCATTGCATTGGATGCTGGGGCCATATTGGGAAGCAAAGAGCATACATACTATGGTTTCAGAAATATCTCAAATATGTAGTAGTTCCCGTTAAATATTACATGTAATATGCAATTAGAATGATGAGACAAAGACCATGCATTGAGTACATATATTTAAAAAAAGTCATAGAAAAGAAATCAAGGTCAGTGCTTTGGAACTGGCAACACGAGCGTATTGAACACAAGCCTAAAGGTAAAAAAATACCTTCAAACAAATACGCATAAACATAAACAGACTTTATTACTATATTCTTTTTTTATTACACATAACTGTGAAACGTTCAACGCCAAATGAAAACAAGGCATCCCATTTATTCTTTTTATGGAAAATATTTGTTAAAACCCAAATAAATGAAATCGTTTAAAATAAAAATCCAAAAGGGAAAACATTTTGGGGGGCACACGTCGCAGGGCCCGCTATGCCACAGGAGAGAGGACGACCACGAAAGAAAATATACCGACCGCACGACAAAATGCTCGGCCTGACACACAATCCTTTTCTTTAATGCCACTCCATCGCTGGTATTCCTGGGGCCCTCGTAGGAGAATGCGGGCGGTTTTCCCAGGATTGGAATGCGAGTAAGTCGAGGGGTCGATCCGCGGGGTCGCAAGATTGGCCGAGGGGAGCGGTGTGGGGTGGGGTCACTGCCAAGAGATTGCTCCACACCTCATTGGCCCACGAGCGGTTGTGCTCGAGCCAGCGGCGCGCCGAGGGCATGTCCAGCGCGAACAGCTGCTCCTGGGAGGGGTTGACGGCCATGAAGTGCACGGTCAGCTTGGGCTGGAGCACGCCCGCCGCTAAGAGGAGGCGGCTGCTGGCTGACAGGTACGCCCTCTCGCAGGTGTGGCTCCTGATCAGAGGAAGTGATTACAAC
>OMKP01078930.1:11519-25038 GCA_900302375.1 Bathygadus melanobranchus
GGAGAGTGATGCAGAGGCCCACCATGGTGTCCGCTAGGCAGAGCACCGAGGTGGGGTTGGCAGTGATTAACATCTCAAGGCAAAGAGCCATCTCAACGTCTCCCAGCGTTGAGGGGACGCACAGGGACCGCGAGCCCGGCAGCGCAGACATGCCAGGGTAGTAGCCGGCGTTCAGCGCACCTGCACCACAACAACCACCCCACACAGCTTTAGAGCGACGCCACGGCCATGTTTTGCTCCCCATTCAAGCAACAGCGCTTCATGCTTTTGCCAGGTTGATCAAATGTGTTCAGGTCATAATCAATGCATTTAGTAAGAAAATACTTTATAATTAAATGATTCCGAGCAGCCATTGACGGCCATCATAACTGAGGCCAGCTTGGGGAAACAAGTCAGACTTCAGATTCATATCTGATGGCAGACGAGCTCAAATCTGGGTTTCCTTCGCTTCATATTTGTTTTAGATCGTGTTGCTGGAGGCGGGGATCTGTAAACGCGTAATTGGCAAAAAAAAAACTGCCAGCAGTAGTCAACTGTAAAATGAAAAATGTCTGTGAAGGTCAAATCAACCGTGTGTAGAGTGGCCACAATAGCTCAGGAGGTAGAGTGGTTGTCTGGTGACCGGAAGGTTGCCGATTCGATCCCTGGTTCCCCCTAGCTAAGTGTCAGGGTGTCCCTGAGCAAGACACCTAACCCCAACTGCTCCCGACGAGCTGGCTGTTGCCTTGCATGGTGTGTGAATAGGTGAATGTGAGGCAGGTAAAGCGCTTTGGGTAAAAGTGCTATATAAATGCAATCCAATCCACTGTAGAAAAACACTTCTCTCCATCTGAAAGCTTTACCAACTCAGGTAAATGAGTTTTCTTTGGTAGATTATCTCCAGCCCAGGCTCCCCCAGCGGTTCTGCTATAATTTAGTTGTGCTGCTGGATCCAAGATTAGGGAAACCACAATATTATAACTTATTCTAGATGAAGTACAATGCAACACAAAGAACACTCAAACCACCGCCACCATTAAAAAAATAAAGCACTTAAGAACAACACAAGCACAACAACAAGCTTTGCGAGACTTACGTCTGAAGATTACCCGCGCGCGGGGCCAGAAGTTCTGCTTGGCCAGTTTGTTGAGGAGGGTCTGCAGGAGGCCGGCCTCCACAGCCAGCTGCTTGCACAACATCAGCTCTGCCGCGTCTGAAGCCACAGGCAGCATCTGTCTCTCCACGCACGCCTGCAGGTGAGCGTTGAACATGGCGGCGTACTGGGAAACGTCAGACTCTGCACGCAGAGCGGGGAGGAAAATAAATAAAGTCACACACTGTGGAGGAACAACCAGACTCACACTTCGACTCCCTTCACATGCATATAGTGCACAGTTTTAACGTGGAAACACACTCCCCCGCTAAATAACACTTGCACACCCGGGGCTCCAGGAGGACCCTCGCTCCCTGCGTACGTCTACACAAGCGCTCGATGTTCGTCTTCCACACAGACAGGCCTCAGACAAGTCAGCATAAACAGTAACGACACATTGAGACAGTCTAGGTGTTCTGTCGTGCATGGTTGACGTTGCGTCTGAAGCTATTTTCCCCCTCTCTAAAGTGGATAGATTTGACCGCGCCGGTGTGGCCTAGCTGGGGGAAAACCGGGCGTGAAGACGTTTATCATTAACATGTTGTAGTGCGGGAAGTGTTTCGTGAGACAATCGAGTGATCTTACAAATGACTCGTAGCAGGGCGCTAGGGGCACTCGGACGTAGCGGGTACCGCAGCCTCGTTTGGCTCGAATTCAGATTTAACAGTCTGTTTTGAATTATGTCACGACACATTTATGTAATGTCAGGGTTAGGGTTATTAACCCTAGCCCTGATATGAATCCCTAGTGGACATGATGAGCGGCGCAGCGCCCCCCTCACCGCGGGGGTCCTTGAGGCCGGGGAGGTTGGACAGGATCTCCAACGTGTCTCTGTGGGACGTGTTCTCCGCCAGCCGCATCAGCAGATGAGTGCGTTTCTTCAGGTCACCGGGCTCACACGGCCAGGTGCAGGAGGCCAGGAACCACTCATTATCTACCACGTCACGCACGACAACGGAAAACAATCAACCGACGGTGGGAAAGTGAAGAGGCGACACCAGCAGACACATTTTCCTCCTAGAAACGTACTTACGGTGTACTAAACGGTTTGTGAACCAAGGTCAAACGTACCGCAAAACATGCTGTTCACGTGGGTATTTTCTTCACAAAGTTATCTTTTCATCAGAACGATAGCGGTCCTATCCACACCATGCCGTTCGCATCTCATTCCCTCCTCCGTACTTGAGGACGTCCATACCTTTGAGTGTGTTGAGCGCCCCCTCTATGCTGCCACTCAGCAGGAAGAGCTCAGTTGCCATGGTGACCAGAGAGCAGCGCGAGGCGGCCTTCTCGTTGCCAAACAAGCCCTTCAGCGTCGAGAAGGCGATCTTGACGCCGGCTAGAACCTCCGCCACCCGCCGACCCTGCTCACACAGACGCGGCGCGCCGGTTCAACCGGGGTTTTAAAAATAGCGTTTCCCAAAAGGCGTATCGAGAAGCACTTGGCAGTCATGGCTGGCAGTCGTGGAGACGACGAGTCATTGTGCGGTCGCATTGGAACTAAAACGGACTAGTCTTTTTCTTATAGTGGTATTTACTCTATGAAAAGAGCACTGGCCGCTATGACTGCGTAAGGAATACAAAGTCCGGGTGGTGAAACTGATTCTTTGCAAAAGCATTCTAAATATTATTTAGATATCCCTATGATTTTCATAGGGATGTTCCCATCTGACATATTTAGCTAATTACATCTACCTTATCCCCTCGGTGAGACCTTCACGTCACGATACTCCAATGTAGCGTAAACCTGTGTGCACATTAGCAAAGTGCTGATAGCAGTATCTTGAAGACTCACAACAAATCTGTTTCACCGTCCGGACTACAGCAAGCAACAAACGGCGTCATATCGACGAGCGGTGAGCGGTTTTTGAGATACATTCCAAATCGATAATGAATGAATGTTATGAACAACAGGCAGGATGTAGGGCGCTATGCTTGACGCAGTCTACACACGCTCGGTTTATAAAGTAGTAGCCGTGTCAGAGCTGGGGATTCAGAACAACAGATGTACTCTACCATTGCGTACAATTGGCATTGAGTGTTAATGCATATGATTTTTTGTATTAACACACACACAAACATACACACTACCTTAACCCACTGGTGCGTTTTGTGGTATCTAAACATGAGCGAGACCCCGATACGGCCAAGGGTGGTCTTTAGGAGGTCATCGTCACACTCCCGGCAGACTGAAAGGACAACCAATGAAGATGAAATTGACATGACACGCAGCTGCTACAAATCTCTTTGCGATTCCTAGTCTACAGTAAACTGACAATTTGTAAGGCCAAAGGCTGCTTACACGTGGTTGTGAAGGTGACGAAGGGAATGGGCAGCTTGCTGTTTATCTCTGTCAAGAGTGCCGTGGCGACGTGTCCGCTGAGCTGCTCCAGGTCCCCGGGGAGCAGGCCGGCCCGGCACACCTCCTTGAACACTGAGCCGAGACGCGTCCAATTATTGTGCTTGGTGCACAGCTGGCCGAGAGGGACGGAGGAGACACTGTCACACCCTTACAGATGGTGGGCGCCTCTGTAAATGCCCCCTGCGGTGACGACGGGCGGCCCAAAACAAACCTGCACTTCCACCATCGCGTGGGCCCGATTCAGACTTTTTGGTAGGCCATTGGTGGTGGTGATGGGTGGAAATAACCTTTGGAAGTACAGAACACAAGTCTTTAAAAGATCACTCGACAGCGGATATTGGCTGGGGGGTGGAGAGCGGGAAGGGTCAGTGTGCGGATGTTCCACTCACATGTGGTTGCCAGGCAACGATGACGAAGCGTAACCCTGGAAATCGGGAGTCATCTGGTCATCGTCAACATTCTGCGGCAGGCCCGAGATGGGCATCTGGGAGACCACAAACATAAGCGATCAAAACACCAGAGATCCAGTCAACGGCACAGGGAGTGAGGCGTTGCTTGCCAGGTACCTGAGATGTGAGCCTCAAGAGCTCAGATACGACGGCAGTGAGGCCCTTCTCCCGCACCACGCTGAAGAGCTCCAACATGAACTCTGGTACGGGCTGCCCGGCCGAGAACAGCAAAACGGTCACATAAGACGGGAAGGGGAGGGACAAGCAGGAGTCACGACGTGATGTGTGAGTGGGTTCATTGGAATTAATGTAGGCATTAGCAAGGCAGTCTATGAGAAGCTGCCCTAGAATGTACTCATTTAAATCTCCACAGAAACAGAAGGTGGCCAATTAGTTAGTTAATCTCAAATGTACTTCCACAAACTATTTCTAAAGCTATTTTCTGCCTTCGCCATGTTGAAGGCAGAAAAGTAGTGGATCACGCTAAACTAAAGCCATGTATAATTCCAAGGTAAAAAATCTCTTAAAACATGAGCAGCTGGACCAAGAGCAGCTCACCGTGATCTTGTGCGCGAGGCAGACTTTGAGGACAGAGAGGATGTCCATGAACAGGCCGGCCTTGAGCAGCGCCCACAGAAGACAGGTCATCACGTGGTTGGAGAAAAACAGCCCTGGAGAGTTATTCTGGTAGTAGTCTACAAACACAGCACCTAGAGGGAGGAAAAGGTTTGCTTATTAACAGGAACCAAGCTTACCGAATGACTTAATTAGGACTGCAACTAAGTTATTTTCATTGTCGATTAATGCATCTATAATTAGTTTGAGGAATGAATTCACTATTTAGTCTATGTAATACATCTTTTCAAATGCTCATCTCAAGTATCATTAAAATTAGTATGAGAACAGTGTAGTGGTCATACCATCAATGTGGGTTTTTCAACGATATTTAGAGTGCAGGGCGGACAATGGCCGATATAGGGCTTGTACATTGTGAGGTCACATCGTAATGACCACCGCCATTTGGGGATTTATGGTCATTGTTTAGTAAATAATCGTGAAAGGATTTGTCATTATGGGGAGACATTGTTGTGTGTAAAATTGCCAGTGTTTCTAATGCAAGACGCCCAGGTGATGGTATATTTATGATGACTCGGGACGTTACAGTACTACAAGTATATCGATTCGTCTCAATATGGCCGAGTATCGCCAACAATAAGTCCCATGATGCATTCTGATGTACAAGCCCTATATAACGCTGATGTATTTGTATCAGTTGCAAAAAAAACATCATTTAACAACAAATGAGACAAAATAGCTGAAACATTTAATTAACACTAATGTTATTGTCAGCATGAAACTTTTTCACCACCAATTGTCCGAAGAATATTTTTGTTTGTTTGTTTATGTTTGTTGACGGACAAGCCAAAAAGCCAATGTAAGTGATGAAAAACAATAATAACTGTTCACTCACATTGCACAGCTTGCATTCTACTATTAGTAGTATGCCTAATAAACAATGTAATCAATGCAACAATCGCAGTATTGTAAAACACATATCTGTACACCGCTTTAGACAGAAAACTTACTTGCTTTATGCAGACACAATGGATTCTTGCTGAATCGTAGGACAGTCTCTGTACAAAACTAGGAAGAAAGCACACATGGAGCCGCAGGCACAGAGTTAATAAGGATTAACGGATTTTAAGTCACGTTTTAACATCTAAAATGCTAAAAAATCAGCTTACCTTCTCATCGCCTTCAATAGGTGCGTGTAGGAATCGACAGACCTTGAACATGCACGACAGCGTGTCACTGAAGTGAAACCTACAGTACTAGAGGCACAGAGCAGAGGTCAAAGGTTACATCATAGTAACCTTATGTTCCCTGGTTTTCCGGAGCGCTGGAATTTTGATTTTTACGGGTCAGTATAGCTTGTGCTTTCCAAGGCTGTCACAACAAGTGGAAGAAAAGGACTGTGATCAGGGTTCCCAGGAGACTACTAGGCTAAATAATAATCAAATAATTTAAAATGTCCCTGTATGTGACCTCAGGTCATCTTCCCACTTCACGACGGTAGCAGGAGGTACACCAATACTGTCGGCTCTCCAGAGCATTAACAAGGCATGTTCCCAAATAACATTCATGTTTTCTATGTGTGATTAGATTTGAGGACAACGCGGTGCTGGTCGTTCAGTAACAGTAAGTCAGAAGGGAAAAAGTGGGTGGGGCAGAACGAGCTGAATAGCACTGAAGTTACAGAGCACAGGTCTGAGGTTACATTATGTGGCAACAAACTGAAAAAACTAAAACTACATTCTGGCCTGCTTGAACAAACAAATTAGGTAAAGTAGCAGGATCTTCTGAAAACAAGGCAAATACATTTTGTCGAACGAATCTCGTCATGCTAGAGTACTTACAGAGATGAACTGATGCCGCCTACAAACTCCCAAGTCCTCTCTGATTTTCAACCTCGGCCCTGGAAGAGGAATCCAAAAACCATTATGTCCAACAACTTAAGAATTCATTCAACTACACTGAAAATTTAAATATATTTTGAAATAAAAAATCGGTCCCTTGGATGTAACGCATTTATAAGATACGGCAACGTAACAAACCTCCCGTTAGGAGGGTTTTCCACCTCATCAAGGCGATTCTACTTGCCATTTCACTCCAGCGCAAGCATTTCTCTTACCTTCAAATGCCACGATCGAGTTAGTTTTAGATCTGCGAGGGAACTTCGCATTACAAAGACAAAACTAGCTGTAATTCTCTGAATTAAAAGAACTGGTTTGCAACATACGTCCCCCACAACATCGACGATGCATGTTATTCCGCTCACCAATGTCCTTGGTTCCAACTGGATTAAACATGGGTTTGATGTCCTGAAAAGCCATGGACCTATGAAGACAAATTAAGAAACACTATGAACACCACATATGAACTTTATCAAGCCTACACACTATCGAAAATTGTTGGTGCATTTACCCGTCAGAGGCATCCCTGGTTTGATTGTTGTTGTAGTCCAATGCATTCTGTTTTGGAGAAAATACTAAAAATAAATAACTTCACAACTGTCCACACTACCTTTGTCCTTGAGCGTCGATTGTGTTTGTTAGGGGTGCTATGGTTCGACTGACTGTGACAAAATACGAAATACCAAAAGATTAATACATGGCTGGAATCTTGACGAGTACTCATTCTGTAGGCGCTTCTTTCCAAGCCTGTGATAGTTTCCACCAAGGTACACATTGAAAATCTGTTTAACATCTGTATTTTATACAGTCTAAGTGCTCTGCAGGTCCCAGATGTTTTCCTGCTTTTTACTGTGGCGCTACTCAGGGATACACACTTGTAAACAGCGATTTTATATCCACGGGGAACATTTTGAAGTGAACACGAGACGTATCCATTTCAATTGCGTTTTCGTAAAGACATAGTTAAGGGTTAAGATAAGTTAAGTTGTAATTTGCCTTTGTCCTAGAAGGCTTGGGTGGGGTGAAAATAGCCTAATCCTGGTATTT
The DNA here is from genome assembly GCA_900302375.1 of Bathygadus melanobranchus. Lineage (NCBI taxonomy): Eukaryota > Metazoa > Chordata > Actinopteri > Gadiformes > Macrouridae > Bathygadus > Bathygadus melanobranchus. Next base: position 18,984 of record OMKP01078930.1, read on the forward strand.
CAACACATCGGCCCCACACACACACACACTTTATTTTTTTTAATCTACTGTTATTCAAAATCAGCACTCTTACTATTCTGGTAACTGAAAATTGCCTTTATTATCCAAAAGTACTATCATCAGTACATGGTATCGGTAAGTACCCAAAGCTCACCTTGGTATTCTGCATCCCTAAGTGTAACTAATATAAGCATCAAACTAAAAGTATCGTTGTGGTATCATATCGAAACCCATGTATCGAATCGTGCATTAAAGTCGAGACGCACAACCCTAATTATTATATAAAAGGTTATCGTCAAGTAATTGTTAATACGGTGGTTAATATGGTGGAACACGGGTCAGAACCATGGGCAAATCTCACAAATAACCCAGCTGCAGTAACTATATACACAGCACAATTTGACAGAAAATATTTTTCCAGTCAAACCTCCATTTAACACACCTTTCCAACAACTAGGTTGGTGGGGGGGCAGCTGGTGCTTGGTGTTGGGGAAGGGGTGGGATGACATTGGGCACGCCATGGTCTGCTATCGCTCTCTGAAGTATAACACATAACAGCATGGTCAACACCCAACTCTGTATCATGTACGTCAAACTGTTTAAACTTAAGCCCTGTGAGGGGAAATGGTCCTCAATTTGTCAAATCCTCAAATACTAGCCATACCTTCACTTGGTTCAGCCAATAGAGAACTTATAGAGAACTGGATTGTCGTTGGAGTAAAACTGTAGAACAAAAACACAAAATGCCATTTGACAAAGCATCTTTCAAAATCGAAAATAATATTTTGCCTTGTGTCAGTAATGAGTATTACAACCTAATAGGGAAAAATTACTACCTTTTTTTGGCCTCCAATAATGCTCTGCCTGCTCGCGACAGCAATCCACCAGGTGGCGCTGCCCTCTTCAGAGGGCCCAATTTCAACATGCTTTTCTTAGGCAAGTTATCAAACAGATCTGGGTCATCCTGGACCACATCAACGAGTAGTATATCGTGCTCGTAGGCCGTGATCTCATCAAGGACGTCCGTGTTGGAATCCGAAGACACAACACCAGCTTTGGTTTCTACTTGGCTCCTATGGTTTGGCAGGAGACTTGTGTAAGACGGCCTGGTTGGTGAGGAGAGAGGAGAGAGTGGTGGCCAGGGTAGAGACAGATCCGTGTAAATCTTTGACCACTGTTCCTCTTGAACGCTATGCAACAAGATCTCCTCCCTTCCAAAGAGTGGGTTGTCATTGGTGGAGGTGATTTGGAACATTTCTGCAGTCTGAGTCTCAATATAGGGGGAGTCACGTGAAGAAAAAGAATCAGAGTTGGAGGAATGAGTACAACTTGATGAATCTGTGTCGGTCTCTTTATCATGCCAGGGTGAATTGTCGATAGGACCAACCTCATGTCTGGGCAAGGAAAACAAGGAGCCTGGCAAAGGGACATCTTCGTTCAAGTTAGCAAATGTAAGTCGCCAAGGACATGGCATCGCTGAGAAGTTGCCTCTGTTATGAGGTGTAGATAGCGATGGAGCAACTGCCTCCCCCCTAACACTGGGACTGAGAAGCGAAGGAGTTGAGAGAGGAGTAGAGACTAGGCAGCTGGGTGTCTCACATCCACTTCTCAGCCATGAAGACGTTGTGACATTAATGGGTCCAGTCTGCCTCATAGGTGAAGAAACTGCAGCCATTTTAGGAGACATGGGCAGCGGTTCTCTGCTGCCATTAAGGGATGAAGCCAACTTCTTGCCTGTTCTGTCCAAAGAGCATCGCTTTTCCAGGGGAAAACATTTTTCTGCCACTACTTCTCCATCCCTCTGGTCTTCTCTTTTCTTGTGTATTTCATGAAGAGGTTCTGGTTGAACAGAACGTATAGCACAGTCTGTGGCTAAATTCGAATTATTTCCATTCACTGGAGCTTCAAGGTTTCCGAGTGATGACAGATAACCCAGCCCTGCTTGCTGGGCTTCACTGCCTGAAGACATCTTCTTCGGACCTCTGTTGGAGAAAGGCCAGAGCATGTATGTGCGCGCACAAGACAAATACAGTTTCCTCAAATAGACTCTTGCTCTTTGGCATGAAAAGTCCTCTACTTCTGGTTCACTGTCTGAGAGCTCATCAGACCCATTTTCCTCTTCGATGTATATAATATTTTCCCTGTGACCATCGCCGTGACTGCCAGCTGGGGAGTGGGGATGTTTCTCGTTCGCCAACACGTCTTCAGAGTGACTGTGCATGATAGCTGAACCCAAAGGTGACTCACTGCCCACAGACCTCATAGACTTTGTCGCTCCTCTACCTCCAGTGTCCATCTCTGATGACTCACTGTAAATAACATCCCCAACACACTGCTGGGAAACCAAAAGACCAGTACCATTGAGCAACATATATCTTTTGCCTGCACTCGTCTCTGTTGACCACAGGCTGTGGTCATGTTCTACTGCAGAATCCTCCTTATAGTCTCTGTTCAATGTGCCACTCTCCAATTCCTGGCTGCTCAGAGGCTTACCTAGTAAGAAAGAAGCAAAACAATGCGCAGATGTTTCACTTGTTTTTCGTTCCCGAGCACGACAAGTGTTAGTCTCCACAGTTCTACACTGTATCAGGCATTTATTATCATGGTCACCCAGATTCTGATATTGGCTCATCCAAGCTCTTTGGTCATTTTTAGCCAGATCACTGTTGTTAAATCCATGTTGGAAGCCATGTGGAGAGATTGGCTTCAAGCGAACACCAGCTTTCAACTTCTGCTTGAAGCAATGCACCGACTTGATCTTGAGCACGTCTGGCAACTTATAGCAAAAATCATGTCTCCATGCATCACATCTCTGGGAAATGTCACACAGCATTACCTTTGGGTATTTGCCAATATATATCACTAGGCTGGAGGTAACTGGTAACGTAGCTTTCTTACCAAACTCCTTTCCCTCAGGAGCGGATTTACAGTCTCCATGTAATCCACAACCAAGCGTTATGACAGATCTTATAGCTCCCTCTTCAGTTATGCTGACGTCTGCAGAGAAGAATTAAACCTTGGTCAAATGGTGTAATTTGAATTCGAATAGCAGTCAAAATATATTGTGTTCCCATGGATAATAAACAGAAAAATACTTAATTCAGCATTTTCATTTATAATTCCTGGAGGCTTAGTAGCACGCAGCGTATTTAAGACAACCAAGCATATCCATCTTTCAAATCGACCTGCTTTAGGTATATGTTAGCAAAGAAAACGTGTACGCTAAACACCTAGCCAAAACTAGCTTAATAGCAGACACTAGGGGCTACGCTAATAATAGTGTATCAAACATGTAGAATTGCGTTAGTGCTGGAGTTTGCGTACGGTTGTATACAGCACATAATGAACCTTACTTGAGAATCCAGTCGGGTGTATTTTTTTCCCTTTACGGACTCGGACGGAACCTGCCGCGGCAGCCTGTAGCTCACACCAAGCGGACCGTGGCGACCTGCCTCTCCCTTTCGCCGACCGTGCCTGCCTTACGTTGCGCGGACGAGTGCTCGTAGCTAGCTCGTCCATTTCACCACTCCTACTTAACGTCAAGCCACACGCGTTACGTGGCTGCTTGGCGCCTGTGCCTCTCACGGTCAGCACGTGTGGCCTCGCGCCTACGAGATCGCGGTTGCGTGGCCTGCCAGCGCGTGGGGTCGAACACGCGCCGGGGAGGCCTTTTAGTTCGCGCTCCAAATCTGCGGTTTGTGCTATGCTCTGTCCTCTGTTAGCCGGCTTCCAACACATGCTACAAAGCCAACTTAATCTATGACACACTTTTGTCCGGCGCCTACTTCTGGTGTTCGGGCCACTCTGCTCATACTTGCCTCTGGTGTGAGGTCCTTCTAGTTTCACGACAGCGGGTCTCCCATTGCGTTCAATATATTTTTTCTTGGGCGGCCTCACAACTCCTCGAAGTGGCGAGCGTTTCAATTCATCCTCGGCTACATTGGTTTTTGCATCGGCCCTCGCACCCGCAAGTCCATTTTCCGGAATCATTTGTTCTGTTCGCTGAGGTCTTACAAGTTCCTCCAACGTGACTTTAGATTCAGTGAGAGGATCGGTGTTCCGTTGGACTATGCGGTTATTGGTCGGTACAGCGCCAGCCGCAGTCGAATCACTTGTGCTTAGACACTTCGAGATCCGTTTCCGCCTTGGCACCAGCTGCCCTGCAATTATGTCTTTAAATATAACTCGAGTTGGGAGCATGTCGACGTTAAGCCATCTAATTTGCAAAAGTAAAATATATGAAGACAGCTCTCACGTGATACATCGGAAGCTAAAACACTTGAATCATGCGAGCACTAGCGCAGACTGCAGAGCGTTTCACCACGAAACTTTTAATTGGCAACTTAACATGGCGGTGGTCGTAGATTTGGGCCTAGGTTATTAACTGAGTACTACACATTTAAAAGTATGCCAAACTTGGTGACATGAAAAAAAATCAACAGTCTCTTGCTACCTCCCCATCGAACTAATTGCTATTTTCCGTGTTTCATCTAGCGTCACAGCGACACACCTCGGATTGTAGTCACTACTCCACTGCGCATGCGCATCATATGTTAAATTAATATTGACATTATTTACTTTATGATTTACATTTTTATGTAGTCAATAATTAAAAGAATAATACACCCACATGGCTTTTAGAAGGAATAAAAGTACCGCTTTTCCTAAAAAAAGGTTAATTGTTTTAAATGTTTTGACGGATCCAAAATTAATGTTTCGTGTATCTCTGTAAGATGACGTTCGGTTCCTGCTTACAACAAGGTTTGCGAGACAATAGCTTAATGACGTTGGTATCACATGGTACCTCTGTGTCTCTGAGTTCATTGTGTCAGTGCTCATTGCTCAACGACAACGCACTAACTAACCTAGGTCTATAGCTACATGTTGCAAAATGAATTGATTACTCCACCACGAAAGATTCATCACTTGACATGACTGAGCCTGTATCAGTGTCACTCCACTCAACCATGAAATAATGTGTTAGTTGTTGGCGACTCTTGTGCTATATTGTGTGTCCAAAACTGGAATGGTCTCATTTTTTGGTTGACATTTGAAACACGATTTTTTGTGTGTGAATATATCTAATATTGGGCATCAAATGTTGAAACGTGACGTTAGAGCCATCTGGTGGGTCTGGGGTGTATGTGCAAAATGCCGCTGACTGCAGAATGATGTGCAACTAGATCAAAATTATATTTTGGTATATTGGTATTCAATTTGGTATTATATTTGGTATATTGTCGTCTTGTTTTTTGACAAAGTGGTTTTAATATAGCTATTATGTACTCAGAAATTATGTAAATGACAGGTTTTCTTGTGTTGCAAAAGTATAGACTATTATAGCCTACCTCAAGGCCATAGCCATGGAGTCAACATTAGGGGGGACCAAATCTGCCCGGGAGGACTGCTATTATTATTATTATTATTATTATTATGGACCTACATGGACTTACTCGTCACTGTTGACGACATTACAGTATCTCCTTCACCGCACACATAAGGAACCTCGGCGTGGCACTAGACGATCAACTGTGCTGCAATGTCATCATCACCGCAGTGGCCCGATCTTGTAGAATTACCACCTCGACTACTGGCTGGACTCCCGGCCTCCTTTGCAGCGTATCCAGAATGCCTCGTGTTCAACCTACCAAAGTTCTCCCTCTTCTGCGACCTCCACTGGCTCCCTGTAATCGCTCGCATCAGATTCATGACATTGGTGCTGGGCTACAAGGCTGTCAGTGGAACTGCCCCCACCTACCTTCAAGCATTAGTCAGACCCCATGCCCCAGCTCGAGTGCTCCGCTCAATACTTCAGCTGGCCGGCCACCATCAATAAGAGCAAGCAAACGTCTCTCTGCCAAGAGGGGATCCTAGCACTTACTTATATGTATATTCATACATCCTGGCACTTCAAAATAGTACTTAGCATTGTGTAGCATCTTATCCTGGCTACCTGCTGTTGTACAGTAAGGAGTCAACCTAGCAACTGTAAGCTTGTAAACTTCTATTGACCTGGCAACCAGGAATGCTTGTAACTTGTTCTATTCTAATTGCA
>OMKP01078931.1:0-15610 GCA_900302375.1 Bathygadus melanobranchus
GACGACGACGTATACCAGAGACTTATCCATCACTGTACCATACCCCCAAATACGCCATCTTGGATCTAGCACTTCCCATGACCCTCTAAACCCCAAACCACACTTTAGCGGCCGTTCATTCCTGAATATGCTCAAAAACACTGTGGCCATCCCCAATGGTGCTGCAGAACCCACAATACACGTCCCGTCCTTAGAACTCAGGGGTAAATTCTACTGTGCACTAAGACCACAAAATGGTTGATACATTTTAGATTTATCTTGCGGGGCTTTGGAATGTAAACTCCCTTCTCCTGTTGCTCTCTGGACACTTTTTTTTTTTCTGCCATTATTAAGACCCTGTTGAATATATCGGTCTTCTAGTTCTTTGATTTCTCACCGGCTAAATACTCGACACTTAGCTTTTCTGTTTATTTCCTGGCTGGTTGGCTTCGGTATCCTAAGGTCCTTTTTTTTTCTTGGTGGAGGTTTAATTTTAATTATTCTTTTTCTCAATAGGTTAAATTAATTTGGGGGTTTTTTTGTACAAAAAGGGGAGAAGCCATTTTATGTTGATCAAGTATTGGTGATTGTGTTAATATGGCAGTGTTCTAGAAGTTATGAGTGAAAGAGATGTATAAATCTTTAATAGATTTAGAAAGTTACCAAAACGCAAAGGAAACTCAAATTTCAAAACGTTCAGTGTAGGCCAGAGCAGTAAATATCTATCTATGTCCTAATATGCTATATCCAATCTTATATTTTTCCACCTTGATAATTTGTGCATGCATGTTTGTATGTGTGACTGTGTGTCTATGTTTAGTCCGATTTCTTGGCCAGGAGATTGGGATCTTTGCTGCTGAATAGCTTGGATAAGCATCAAGTGAGCCATGACTATCCGAACATTTTATTTTTTTATACCACTGATGGAAAAATGTAATTGGAAGTCTTAGCTGTGCATATGAAGACAATTGGCTATAGAATTGAAACAAACTTTTTTTGCGCTACCTAACTCAACCGATTGCAAAATGACACGTCATCGTCTTATTAATAGCAGTATCTCCCTCGCAAATGTGACGTTTGAACGAGAACACGTGCACAACGCCACAAAAAGTGAGTTAAGGGCTGCTTTAATGTAATGTACCAAAAAAAGGAAAGGTTTGTGTGCGCTTGTATACATGCAATGTGATCCCCACCCTGCTGTGTATTTTCGTTCTGAACCCTGTTGTCTACGTGTGTGATTAAAGCAATAGAGATGGTGCTGAAGATTATTGTTTTAGAGGTGCAACTTTTGATGACGTGCTCTACAATGTGAAGTACGCTGTACTCGTTGCGTTTTCTTCCCTGACAAGTAAGCCACGAGGAACTTTCACAGAGCTTATTCGTTTGGGGAGTGAAGTTGCTACAGTAATTTCCGAGATAATTATGCTTCTGAAACATAATTTGTGCATCAATAACAACTCTATACAAATTGTGCCTATTTATGATTCAGAATGAAACATGTTTGGTAACTGGTGGAACCATTTGCCATTTTAATGGCAGCAAAGAGATGTATTTTCATGGTTTAATGTGTCCTTTTGTGGTTGGATTTGTTTTTGTTTGTTTGTTTACCCCCTACACTTCTTAAATATCTATTATAGTTCATGTCATACGTTACACTGACTTTTTTTCCCCGGCCTATGAATTCAATTTTCATAGCCACCATACCAATAATTGCCATTAGGTGACGCACTTGAGCTGTGCCTCATGTTTTGGGTTATTGTCCAGTATGGCAGGTGGCTGTTCAATCAACAAACTGATGCATTTTTCAAATGTTTTTAAATGACAAAGACTTTGAACTGCGGCGAAACAGTAACGCCATTATAATGTGGGGACTGTGGCCAATTATAATTGAATTATGACTTTCAGGGTGATTTTTGGATTGGTAGTGGAGACAAAAAGTTACAACAGCTGAGTTCTATGTTGGAATTGTATCAACATATTTCCTAAACCAATAAGAAAATGATTTAATATGAGGTGTGCATTACCGTTTCAGTTTCAAATATAGAGTTCTTAGCTCTTATGTTTACGGTAGAGTAAAAAGTTAAATTCATTGGTTGGTGTTTTTTTGTTAAAACGTTGAATGGCCCAAATGATTGACATGGAAATGCTGATTGTACAGTAATTCAATTTACTACGCAAAATAATTGTAGCTAAATATATGGTGTCTTCAAAGCTCATAAAATGGTCTTGTCCTCAGTGCATGGGGTGGCCCCTTTAGAATAAATGTGTTCTATTGGCGAAATATCTGAAATGCAGTCACCAATGTTCAACACTAGTGTTATTGTTGAGGGGGCACTCAGAACAACGCTTTCTAACATGGTTTCTCAACTGTTGACTTTCCTAAATACATCCATGAGTCTTCGACAGTCATCAAAATGTAAACCCCGCTTTCCCTGTAACATATTCGTCTGCTCTTCGCAAAATAATTATTTTTCATCTCGGTATGCTTTTCTATTAAAACCAAATAAAGAAATTCTACTTCATGACATTTTTCCCCCGTTTATCACTGTCGTCATTTGATTAATGCAATTACACCACTGACATAAAAAAGTGATCCCCTAAAGATATTTCCTCTCGAAGACATCTCGACAATTTATTTTTGTAAGCGAAGCAAGGCGGGTCACTTGCATCGGTACGTCTCGGTAATCGCCATTCACCGACGCGAACGTATTGAACGCGAAATTTACAAAGTAGCCGCTATCAAGGGCGTGCGCGCCCCTGTCTGTTTGTGAACGCGGGCTGGTGCGCATGCCCGAGCGTGAAGGCGACTGCGGGAGGAAAAAAACAAGCAAGGACGGCCAGAGACGAGACCGCATACCTTAACTGCACAGCGATATTCACAAAGACGTTTTCACGCCCTTTCGGGTTATGTTCACATCGGAGGCGGCTAAGGATACCGACGAAGAATAATAGGGTGAGTAGCTGTGATTGAGGGAATTTAAAGCGGTCTACTATCTCGGAAATTTAGGTGGGGGGAAAATGACGATGTGGTTGTAATGTTGCACCTCCTTTTTTATGTCTCAAAATGGCGGATAGGCCGCTTGGAGCAGCAGGTAGCGTATCTGTGAAGTTTTCTCTCTGTAAGAAACAAAGCATGCACACGGCTGTGGCGGATCACGTTCTTGGTAAAAGTGTGCGCCGTGTGGAGCTTGATGTTTTGAGGTTTAATCAGGCCCAGTCAACGTCGTCGGCCTCCTAACTTCTGGGCTTGTGTTGCGGGGACGCTAGCGGGTAACGGGCGAGTTGGCTGCCGTTCATTTCAACGTTAGCCCGCTGCTAGTAGCTGGGGCAGACGATGTGTCCCCAGACCCAGGCTACACTTAATGAAGCAGGTCGCTTAACAACCTGACGTTTTAACGTTATGTATGTGTTGCATTCAGGGACATGTGTGTAACGGGTTAGACGTGTCAATGTTGTATATTCTCAAGTAAGGGAAATCTAGGTCATGTTCCCATTTGGACATTAGTTCAGTTCTCATACAGCTGATTTAATACTATATATATTTTAATAGTATTCCTGTCCGTGTATTGCCATTGAGTAGCATACCCAATACTCGCAATACGAGTAAAATGCTACCATTAGCTGTCAATGTGTTTTTTGGTGGAAGGCTATGTTTGGTTGGTGGTCCAGCCATGGGCAAGTACTTGCAGATATTTTACAGGTGCCTAGCGTTGACAGGTGTCAAAGATATCTCTTTTCCACTGTCACTTGCCTGGGCTGTTGCCGTGATCGTGATTGCTGTTCATTGTAGCCTGCCAATAGCCTCCGACAGAAGCATTGTCATCACGACTGCAACTTGGTGGGTTTGTTGATACGGCATATGATCAGGGTGGAGTAGCTGTTCATGCATCGGAGTCGATTACGGTAAAGGCGTTGTGTAAAGCAAGTATGATCAAGTACTTCACATAACGATTGTGTGCCGACTGTTAACGCTTTGATACGTTAACAGCATTTATTTGTGTTAATTTATTAAGAGAAAAACGAGTTAATCCATTCTCTACGGCCGTATTGAGAACACGATGACAATGTAGATATTATTTCGTGATCTATTCGGGTGTCTATGCCCTGTTTTCGTTTACTTGACTTTGCCTGCTTGATAGATTCGATTTTAGTCGTTGCATTATAACTGGATTCAGCTGAAACTAACACATCCCGTCGACGCCTACTTTCAGAATTGATTGTGTTGTGAGTGTACTCGGTTTATGAAGTGTATTTTATGATTTGGGGCTGCAAATACAAGCATTTAAATAAAAGATGCAGAATCATTTTGCACATTTGGTTATATAATGATGTAATGATTAATCTGTAGCAACATTGTTCATCAAAATGTTCAAGTAAGAGTTGAGATAGGGTTGCTGATGTAACATGATCATGCGATTTATAACCAATGAATGTGATGAAAGGATTGTATCGAAAGTCTCATGAGTGCCATATAACCTATTGCAGAAATGTTCAGCTTTATGTTTTGCTGTATTCCTCTTCAGTTTTGTATTGGTCCTTTTTGTATACGGTTTCACATCATACCATTCCCCTAAGTAAAGCATCTTCACATTCATGTTAAATGACTGCAGGTTACATATGTAATTCCCAGGAATTACACATCTTGTTTGGGTATATTACAAGATGGCGTGTACACAGCCCTTCAGTTAAACCTATCCAGAGTAGCTGAAGAGACCTCATGCAGCAGCTATTGTGAAACGTTAGCCGCTGACATGACATTCCCCAGAGATTTGAAACATGGTTTCTCTGTATGACCCAAATTCCACGTGAGTAGTAGATAGATTTAGAAAGTAGTAGAAGGCGATATTAGGCCTACAACCTGCGGCTCCATATAGGGTTCCCATGAATAAATAATGTAGCTTCTTATAATAAGGTGAAAGATTCTGGTAATGAAAAGAATCTAGAATAACGTTATATTAATGTGAATTTACACCCTTTATAATATGTTATGACATCTAGGCTATACATATTATATTATGATATTATCGTTGAATAAACAATATGTAACAAACCCAATTGACGCTGACAATACTCAGTACATTAGTGTATTGACTGTTGACACTATTTCTGAATATTGTTATGGTAAATAACAAAACTGATCACTGTCACTACTCACTTTTAAGAATTAGCTTTTCCATTGCACACTTAGAACAGCAACAAAATAGAATGTGGGAAGTATTCATACCTTTTTGTTGGACGATGGAAACATTTGTAGTTTGAGCACAATAGCTCTTTTCTTCAAGACATGACCACAAACTCTGCTGGGTCAAGACTGCAAGAGTTATATTGTAATGTGATTGTGAAACCATAATGCACACTTCTGAAGCCACAAATAACAGTACTGAGGGCTACGTCTAACATAGAAAATGGGCGACTGGCAGCTGTCTACAGCAATACAATGGAGATAAAAATATGGAAAACAATCTTATTGTATGCACAGTACAATTGAGGCATGCTTGTGGTATAAGGCCATGTTGGTAGATACTTACACTTACAGTTTTCATCCCCACAAGTGTTTTCTCTACCAGTTATTGTAGTCTTGAGTTATTTGAAACCATCCCCTCATTGGTCGGTAGAATGGCGTGCGTTTTCATCAGTCAATACATATACCATCCATCAATATACACTCAATATATACCAGTCATTGTGATGTCCGATATTATCACCCAATCCTCTACTTGTAAGACACATGGGCTGTACCTTGGTGATGATGGCCAGGGACGCTTGTTACCCATTGTCCAGATCAAACAGCATTACACTGTCTTTTGCAACATGATGATGGTGACGACACATACAGTGGCTAGCGTGTTTCCATTTCCAAGACTGTTGTCAGGTGCTCTCCCACTACATCCTAGTGTCAAGTCCACTGGCGATAAGCAAACATCATTTGTTTTACTGCTCACTCATCACGTGAGATTAACTTTAACTAACACGCTATTTGAATGTGCACAAAGAACACAACATGGGACAGCTACGTTATACTGTTTTTGCATACAGAAATAAACTAAAACAAGTTCTTCTGTGTCGTCTGTATGCGCCTAGCTGACACAAGGAATGCAGGGGCTGTTTTTTTGGTAGATTCTAGGGTGTTCCCTTCTCATACTTGAGACTAGCTTTAGAGACCTAACATTGTTGTTAGGTCAACTGAAACACTATTGGTTTTCACTTCATGATGATTATCATTTGACTAGTGATGTATCGTGAAACAAGATAATGATACTGCTTTGTATGTGTATCATTATGTTTAAGAGATACACCCCATAATAGGGCTGTGCAATAATTGTATATTATCGTTTGTCTTTGAATGGTATTGTATCGTCATGAAGTGAAGATATCGACTAATCGTGATGGCCAGTTTTGTTGTCTAAATGAATTTGATGAGCCCGATGTGCCCTCGAAATCATCAAAATAAGGTTTGAAACGTCAGTGAGAAAGGAAAACAAGTTCTACACCATTCTTTACATTTCCATATTCTTCAATCTAATGACCTTCAGTTACTGTTTAGAATGCTATTTTGAATTCATAATCATATTGTCATATTTATTTATAGCTTACATTTCCCCATAATGATTGTGGTAATAAATTCTTCCATATTGCCCAGCCCTACCCTATAATTGACTGATAATTGACAATGCCTGTCTGAAAAATAGAATTAATATTAAAAGATAAACTTCATTTTAGTCTGACCCTTTTATTGTGATGATGTCACTCACTGAGAATGATACTTTGAAATCATAAACATGGTTTGATATTGGTATTGTGCCAGGTCAATAAATCATTTTGTCAGAGCTCATAAAATCATAGGCCATAGGAGAATTGAGGACAACTTGTATGAGATCACTCTGGCCATGCACAGTGATGTGTTGATTAAATGTATTTCTTATTGTCATGAAACTAAGAATGAATTGACTTGGCTGCCGAACGGATGGCATTGTCATCAATGAACGGAAAGAACATTAGAACAAAACAAGAATTTTGACAAACATCTTCCCTTTTTTATGTGTAATTTTAAAGTGAGAGGGAATTGGTTAAAATTGTAAAATCAAGTGTCCACTGGTCTGTTTGCAATTGATGGCTTAATATTTTAATGTTATCCAAAAGAACATTGGTCTAATAGTTCTGTTAACGTGATTGGAAAATGTTAACGTTGACTTGGCTTAGTACCTGTATTGAGATGCCAGTTCAAATGGCTAATTCATATCATTTTAGAGACGTTGACCGTGCACATGTCCCACGTCTCTCCCCTTAACTTAACTTGCCGATCATATAGTTTTTCTTTAAAATCACAAAACAGTACAAGCACACACCAACGCCACACCTATCCACTAGTTTGAATAAAACCTCTGGAATGGGTTAGAAAAGAGTATAATGGAAGTAGGTGGGTTGTTTAAAATATTCAATTGATGGAAGATCCCTTCTGTTGTTGATTGGGTGTTGTATTGTCTCCCTGTCTTGGGTGTTGTATTGTCTCCCTGGACTTGGTGGACTAATGTATAGCTATAACTGACTTGGCTTCTCCTCTTTTCTCCCTAGATGCAGTGTAGACCCAGCTAGTGACTGGTCTGCAGGCTCTCCGTTCGTCTTGTCCCTTGCATCACCAGGTTGGGAGGCAGATTCCCAGACCCCTCTCCAAGGCTTAACGTTTTAACTGGACCTAACCGACGGCCTGCTATAGGAGCGCAAGAGCGCCCGTTCACGCGTGTTGTTCGGACCAGCGCCGCTCATCTCCTGACAGAGGAGGTCGGAGCAGCTGTAAACACCTGCCCACCCGTCTAGAACACTCGTCCCCTGTCCACATCGTCCTGCCACACCATGGTGCTCTCGCAAAGGCAACGCGATGAATTGTAAGTTTCTGATGCGTCAACACATTTTCTTAAGGCTTCAGATAATGTAAACCATTCCTGCTGAGCTTTATGTTGTGTTCGATTTAGCTACGTTTTATAATGTTTGACATTCATGCTACGGCCCTCTAATCTGGTAGAACGCTATGCTTTTTTTGTGTTTTATGGTCAAGCCATAGGCAAGTACTAGCATTGAAGGTTGTCAAAGCTATCTTTCCAATGCCATTTGCCCATGTTGTTACTCTGGTCATGAATGCTGTAGCCTGCTTATTTTCATTTTGGACCAGTGATGGCAGTGATTTGTCATTTTGTAGGTCATGATTCATGTTTATGATGGAATTGTTTATCGTGTTTCCCATTTTTGCCAGATTCTTATGTGGGACATTTGAACACCGTGCCCGATCACTTTCATCTATTCTCCACAATAGAGATTCATGTTGAGAAGAGCTGACCAGTAGCTCCACGACAATGTGACGCTTCTAGCCTAACTGCATATCCCAGTAGTATTTATATGGCACGTGTGTCAATGGCCATCATTTTAATTTAAACTGCCCAGATCCAAAACACCCTAGATCCACTTTAATGCCACATCCGAACAAGGCCAGACGCTGATGGTGGTAACACTAATAGGCAGCCCCGATGACCATAATTTCAGTAATGTTTTTGACTGCATAGAAATCATTGACACTCAACTAGGAGCCAACATCAGGGGGTTCATGAAAATACAAATATTGGTTTGCAATACAAATTGCTCTGTAGATATGAGTAAGGCACCCAGAATCTTAAGACTAGCAGATTTCTTTTTTACATATTAACTTGTGGGTTATTTGGCTATATTCCTTACATATTTCATGTATTGAAGGTATTTTTAGGTTTTACAGGAGCTAGGATAGGAGGTTATAGAAGCTAGGCTTGCTACATCGCTTACTACAGAAGTATTTTTCCTAAAACTATTATATTGACAAAATAAATTGCCAAAATCATATTTATTTAAGTAAAATTTCAAGAGAATGTGTAAACATTGTTGTGTGAGTATTTGGTCTTTGATATTTAAAAATTCTTGAAAAACATTTGTGTCAACATGTTATTCTAGAAAAACATTGGTATCAACACAAGTTGTTTTTCATGATCCTTCAAGGCAGTAGTGTCATACTGTCCATATATGCTTCATATTGAGCAGGGGGAAAACATGGTTCTAACTAGCTGGGCAATAAATGAGCCCTACCTAATCTCCTAACTCTGTAATTAACCCCCGAGGCTAGGATAAAATGGTCCTGTCAGACAGTAGGAGAAAGGAAAAGGTGGAGGTCTCTGAGCTCTAGACCTATAGAGCAGTAATCCCTTTCCAGGTTAAGAACTGTTCAGAACAGTTGAAACGCGATGACTTTGTAAAGACTGCATCTGATAAATTGACAGAGATTGTTGATGTATAGATTTAGTTCACACAGAATGCATTGTGCTACATTTACCACACGTCTGAATATTTGATGTTAATCCCTGTTGTCTCTTGCCGATGTCGTCGAGAAATGCGCTTTCTTTCACATGACATGATATTTGTCAACAATGTCTTTTGTCAGATTAGTTTCATAGATTCGGGCGGTTGGTATGGCAAGTTGGAATGCTATTGCCTGTGTGCTCCCCGTCAAACAAGGTCCTCGTTTCTCGTTGCATAATGTTCTGTCCCCATGGTGTACAGGGACCCAGTGTAAGACCAGCGCACCATGTGAGCCATGATCAGGAATTTATTGCATTCCATTCATTGGGGCTGCCTATTAGTGTTACCACCATCAGCCTCTGGTCTTGTTCAGATATGGCATTAAAGTGCATCTGGGGTGATTTTTGATCTGGGCAGTTTTAAATCACAACTTTGAGTAGAGCGTGGGATATCTGCAATATCCAACTAGTGTAGTAGTAAATCTTCCCAATATGATTCTCATCAACTATATTGGATATTAAAGAGAAGTGACTTTTATGTCTAATATTATAGATGCAATAATATTATATGATTAACGGATTGGTGTCATGAGAATGTAGGTGTTGGCTTATACCAAACTAGTGGTCTCTGTAAACACTGTCCAGTAGAAATAGGAGGTGCATCCCAGGTGTGAACACAGCCAATACTAATACTTATACTAATGATATACATATACTTGAATTATACAAATCCTAGAAATAGGAATCAACATTTTTTGATAATTTTGATTGATTATGTCAACAGATCCTTCATATATTTAGGGCCACTAATACAATTGAAATGGATATTGGGAGCAGGATTGACTTTGTAACCGTCTCTAACAAGTTGAACCTTGTTAGATAAACTTGCCGTTCCAAACAGAGCAGTCTTGTCTCCTATAATGGTCCCATCAGCACTATAGTCAGATGCTGTGATCGCGCAGCATCTTCAAAACAAAAAGCGTCTTATTTTTATGAGCAAATCTCATGAAAAGCACATCTCTGTTCCTTTTCAGGGTCAGGGGACTCTCCCTTCTCTGCAGGCATATTATAAAAATAGACCCAGAACACAAACCAGCCTCTGCCTGTGGACACCCATGTGCAGTTGGCCTTTACTGTAGACATTTTCACATGGACCGTGTCTTCAGAGAAGACACGGTCCATGTAACTCTGCTTTTCATGGTCCTCTGGCTGTGAATGTGATGACATAACACAATAACTGCTAGACCATGTGCTCGTAAGAAGTCACTGAGGTGGCCAGTCGTTACATTCAAGTATGCCTATTATGGACAGACTGGATTGGCTGAGCAAGTAAACCTCCCATCCCATGTCCCAGACAATGAAATATGTTCTACTCCTATTTTAATGTATTATTTATTATGCTTCTTTTACTCTGATCTTTTGCTTTCTTGTCTATTGTGTCCTATTTGAAGCACCTAATGTGTTGCCATTACTACTGCATTACTGTATTTAGCCTCAATGAATAGAAAAGTAACCCCAGCTTGTGCCAAGAGTGGTGCATGGGTGTGGCTGACTTGAATTGGGAGAATTGTTTACGGGCACATGGAGATGTATAGACAGACTCTGCTGTGGAGTGTTTCCCGCTCTCACCATAGTGACGGTGTATTGAGTGCAGCCGGATGTATCAGCAGGGGGTCCAATCAGCGGTATGGATCAAATCCTGCCTCCTGCCTGATAGACAGATGGAAGCACATGGTTTCATTGTCTGTCCTGGGACAGATTTCATCCGAACAATTCCCAGTACATGCACAAGGCATTGATTTAAGTATGAGAAGCAGTTCTGTATTTGTATATGATAGCTCTTGGCTTGGTGGAGAGCTGCTCTCTTAATTGTATGTGTTGTCATTGATTTTATTTTGAAAAGTTATTTTCTTCGATTTGGACATTAGGATTTCATTATATAGACTACGTTATTTCGTTTTTCATACCTTTGGACAGGAATGAAGCATTTATTTCTGCTGTGAAGTAGACAATCCCGTACCACTCTAGTAATTAGCATTTTAGAGATATGTAGTGTGTTCTACAGGCACTCTATGATTTAATGAGCCTATATGAAACCCACAGACACTGCTGTGCACCAAAGCTATGCACCAAATGAGGTGTCAATAGTTTAGTACTTTCTGACCTCTCGCCATGAGAAGCCCATGACTTTAAAATAATATAATATAACACATCAAAAGACCATAATCATTGTCTTGGCAATTAACTCTTGTCTTGAACTTATTTTTGTTTCTTAATCCTAGCAATATTAAATACAAAGAAGTGACATGACCGGTCCAGTGACATGCCTACATTGACGCCTTTCCATTAGTGCCACAATGTAGTGCATACCTTCTTGGCATGGGTTGTGGAAATCTTAACCCTATCTCTGGCAGTGTTATCGCCACACTGAATTAATGTATTTATTTGTAAATTATATTTATTTCTCACATTCCAGTCCAGTTTTTGAATGAGCGTGTCTTTAGCTAGCACAGGGATAATACAAGTGTTCTGTAGCGCTTGGTGTTCTGCTGTTGATCCCAGAACCACATAACCTAACTGATATATCATTTAGATTTATCATCAGTGTATGTTGTATGTCATCATATATTGCAGTCACGTGTCAATAACGTTTACATTTAAATGGCAAGTAAATTCAAGATATAAACTAGTGACAGGAAGCGGTATAAAATGTTACTTCAACTTGGTTATCAACATGTAGGCCTATTGCTCTCAAAGTCTATTAGATGGCTATCTAAAACATAGCCTAATGCCTTTCAGATATGCATAATGACTGTACTTTGAGCTGTACAACACCAGCTTTGTTAATCTGATTGCATGCTAAGCATACCTCGTATCTTTCATAGTTTAAAGTGTATACAACTTGGATGTTGTGTGTGTGTTAGGGGTGCACGATATTGACAAAATATGACGTTGCGATATTGTTCATGAATATTGCGATATCAATGTTATTGTTGATATTCTTAAACATGTAAAAACGTATGGGAAAACACATCAAAATAGATTCATAACATATCAAAACAAGTGTTCTTACAACAGAAGGGTTCACTAAATGCTCTCTCTGGGCTGAACTGGTGGAGGGCAAAATATACCAAAGAGCTTTACCTACTAATAACAACAAGCTGGTCATTTGGTAATAGACTCCAGTTACAATGTACAAACCACCTTTTTAGGTTTATGATAATTTGAAGCGTACGTTCAAAGCCAGGTGTCTTAATTGGAACTTAAGTGGGTCGTTTTACCAATGGCGAGCGGCCACACCGGCGCTGCAACTTCCAGCGCTACTAAAAACCGTGGCGTGCAAACGCAGCTCCGTCCGTTACCACCACCGTTATATTAACCACAGAACAAGACCTAAAATGGACTCTTCTGACGTGTTGTGTGGCGCGACGCCGCCCAATGCAGTGCTCTGTCCTGTTGAGCCTCTGCCGTAACACACTCCGCCCGAGAGTAGATCCCA
This sequence comes from Bathygadus melanobranchus, assembly GCA_900302375.1. Taxonomy (NCBI): domain Eukaryota; kingdom Metazoa; phylum Chordata; class Actinopteri; order Gadiformes; family Macrouridae; genus Bathygadus; species Bathygadus melanobranchus. Next base: position 12,793 of record OMKP01078931.1, read on the forward strand.
AAAGCCTGTGATTTCCTCCGCCCAGCACTTGCGTGATATTCTACTTTTGCCTATCGAAGCGTTATTCAAACACAACGTGCGTTTTGGTTTAACAAATTAAATGGCGGGGTGGGGGGAAAAAACGACAACGTCAACTTAAATGTTCACGTCGCGACTGCCCTATTTTGAACTGCGACATGGTGGCACAGCGCCGCTGCTCCATTCTTTGGGGAGAACCCTGGATCTCTTTCTGTGTCTGACTGTACTCTGCACTCTCGCTGTCTCTTCACTCACACGCTCTGTTGACACATGCACAGGCATCATGTGCTGCGCTCCATAGGGTGTGTTCGTACAGTCGGGCCCGTGAGTTCACGCTTGCATGTGACAGGGCAACTGACCAATGAAACTTGATCATTATATAGCAGTTTCAACATGTTGCGTACTTTCCCCAGCTTTTTTGGTGTTTCATATTTGCTATTTGGGCGATATCGTGTGTGTGAGTGTGTGATGTCTGTGTCAGCTGTCTGGCCGGTGCTCTGCTCTTCATTTGTCGCCCTCTTTAACGGATGAGCTCATTCTGTCCTCCGTATACTTTCATTCTTTGGTGTTTGTCATCTAGAGACAGCAGCTCTCCATTTCGTTGTAGCTGGTCAGCACTATTGTGTAGTGTGCAGTGTGCGCAGTACAGTGTTTTAAACCTGGCGGCTGTTAACGTCGGGCATTAAACGCATTAGATTACCCTTGGTTTTTAAGAATATATCTGTTAAATTATTCAGCAGGTAATAAGTGGGCAGGCTCATTGCAAGTTTTCCTAATCTTTCCGTCCTTATTTCAAAACGTTTCCTTCCTTCCACATTGAGGCTGGCCAGGTTTTAAACAATAACAATATGTGCTCTGACTGACGCAACCTATTGTGGCTTCATCTTGCCCATCCTCACTGCCTCGCCCTCGACAGCTTCTCCTCTCCGTCTCCCATCGTGTCATCTAGCTGTGGGCTCCTTGTAGCCATGGATACCGCCGGGTGTGCTCTCTTTCTGCCTTTGTTGGTCCACAGCACCTTCATTTACCTGTTTCTATTTGGAGGCTCTCGATGTACATCCTGAGCATTATGTCATGAATTGTTGTTTTGACTTGCATCTTGTTACCATCTTACATGATTTGAAGTGGAGATGAATGGTAATGAATGTGCTGGGAGGTAGCGCAGGCTTACCCAGAACAGTAAGCAATGTAAATATTGTGTGTGTCATTGGCAAAACCGCATGATACCAGTGAGCCTTTTTATAGAAACTCCTTGTTGAATCCCATGTATTCCATACTAACAAGAAAACACTTGGGATTAGGCTTAAGTGGCGTATGTAAATGCAAAACAAGCTTTGCTGACAAGGAGTAAAGGAGTCGGATGACTCTGTAAATAGATGCCTCCTTTGTAAATGTCACTCATGTGGTAGGTGTATGCTGGCTAACTGAGAAAGCAAAAGTTGTCATACATTTTGAGCCTCAAACGTTGACATTTATTTCATGTTTCACTTGGTGTGCCTTACCTTTCTTTGCATACATGTGTCTTATTTGAGGTTTTTGACAATCGGGACAGGCTATTAATATTGGCTCAATGCTTGCTCTAACAACCTGTGGTTTGATTGACACAATGGGGGAAAAATGCATTGCATTAATAATACTAACCCAGGTACCCTTAAAATGTACCATCCACAGTGACTAAAAATGTGGAAGTCTGATTATTTATGGTTGATGTATTTTTCAGATTCGGCGGTGAAGCATGCTCCTTAGTTACAGTATAGATTTTGCCATCGTCTTGTCTTGCCAGGTCTGCAAATTGGCACACTATCTTGGCTGTCATCTTGCACCGTTGAAGGACACACACATCAGCACTTCACAAAGCTTACCTCACTCCCCATATCCCCACCTCATTATTATACTCTTCCATACATATTCTGTACACATCTCCTTCCCCGGGTAGCTAGACTTGCTACAGACAGGCTGTCACAGACCTGATAACCTCCCACTAACCTTGAGCTGTAATCGGGCTGCTCCTGTCATCAGGGGAATTCAGGAGGTGAAGGGAAGCGCGGGGATACAGCCATCCTAAATTCAACTAGAGGGCAAAAGGGGTACAGACTGGCCCGACAGATTGTCCCACCCCTCCTTTCTGCACCTCCTCACACTGGCTCTCAAAAGCCAGGAGTGCCAGCCAAGTGGTCAGCAAGCAGAGCGTACATGAATCTCATCTCATTTATTCTTTTGCACACCTTTTTATTTCATCGTTCCTGGTATTGGCCGTGAATGGTCTTCTTTGGGTTTCCCTCTCACTCCAACATGGATTAAAGCCTGCAACAAGCAGTGAGGCTGTGTTTATAAACAAGCCAGCAGCAGACAAAGCCAGTATGGGCTCCTCTTCTTGCTCGCCTCGCCCTTTGTCTGCTCTATCTGGATATCTCTCTCCTTGTATTCTCAATGGCAGCCCAATGTTCAGCCACTAGTGTTCCTTTGTCACATCTCATCAGTTTCTCTCAGTTTATACGCCATCGCCATGTTTACACTTCATGGGAAGTCTAGCCACTGGTGATCTGCCTTGAATGTGTCTGTGGCTGTGCACAGACAGGGAGATTATCCGGTGATCTTCAGCTTCTCTTTTCAGGCTCAGCGGCACACTCTCGTCAGTCAAAGACACACCCTTGGGCAATATTGATACAATTATATCTGCATCGACACATTGAATTGAATCAATGTTAATGTTGACATTTGGATTTGGCCTTTGTTTATTTTTACAAATATATATATATATATATATATATATATATATATATATATATATGTATTTGTT
>OMKP01078932.1:0-29028 GCA_900302375.1 Bathygadus melanobranchus
TCCTCAAAGCACATTGTCTCATTCTTTCAGTCGTTTCTTAGAAAACGTTTATGTCCCCATCTCGACGTTTCTTAGCGCTAATCGGTTCCTTGTGAGTGACACTCACTCTTACGCATCATAGTGTTTTCCTTTCTTTCCTTTTTATTATTACTGTTACCTATCCAAAGTGACTTCAGTTCACGGTATATTCAGTGTTTTTATTGATCAGATAGTGGTTCTTGTTCAAGGTAGCCCAAGGCTACAGGTAGATCGCATGCGCTGTGGTTCGACATTTATAGGCTGGGAGTCAAACACCCTGACCAACATGAGACAACCCTGCCCCTATCTCCTTTTGTCGTTACGTTGTCTCACAATGACATCAGGCATCACTGGCCTACAGATCCTAGGAAGGGGGGATTGTGGGTCATATGTGTTGTTGAATACGTGCTAACACTTACGTCTCCACAGGAAGTTCCACAAATCCATCATGCTTTGTTAAGGTTTTGTTTTTCACTAGAGTAGGAAATCTGGTTTTGATTTTATCGTCGAACTGTAGTACATTTTACCATGTTTGCGTTGTAATCCCTTCTGCAGCCATAAGCTCTCATATATCTATTATTAATGCATTATGTTATCATATTGCACATTTATTGTTATCCTATACGCTTGTTTATATGCTTTGCTTGTTATTGTTGTCATAATTGTTATAGCTATTCATTTGAATTCGTTTTTGTTTTGTTTGTTCATGTATTTGCAGATTCCAACGCCATGTTCACACCTACCGGATACTTCCGGATGCCGAGGGTCTTCTCGCAGTGCAGGTGAGCAGGCCAGGCCAGTTTCACCACCGCATCTGACTGTTTGGCTTCAAAATGGCGCACAGTGAAAAACAACAAAGTGCACCATCACAGGGAGGAATCACATGTGTGAGAGAGTTATGTCAGCATTAGTTCAGTTTGTTATGGCCGGGCGCATTGGGGCACACAACAAGGTTTGTCTGCCCTAGTTTCCTCATCCAGCTGCAGCAGTCATACGGCCATGTGAGTGCCATCTCTGCCGTACGACTGCATGCTCGGAGCTCATTTTGTGAACTCAGGCGAACAGAGGGCGATTGTGCAAAGGTCTCATAGATTCCAACGCTGCCCACATACTAGCCCAATGAGCGTATTTATCTGTTGTGTGTACGGGTGTGTGTTGTGGGTGTATGTGAGGGAGTGTGTGTGTGTTTTTTGGCTGTTTGTGTGTGACGTGTAATTGGCTTTTCTTGTGTGTGATGTGGTGAAAGACATTGTTATTGTTGACTGGCCGGACGAGAACATCTAACACTCTGTAGTCTCAATGAGTAAAGTAGAGAGAAATATAGAAAACTATATAAATAACCCATTTTAAATAGACACAGACACACACAAACACACACACACACACACACAAACTTTTATTGAAATATTTGCCCATTAAACTCCAAGAGCATTAGCTCAGTGTGTGTGTGTATATATATTTACACAGCCTTAGCATGGGGATCTACGCTGTTTTCAGATATAAAAACAGCCTCTGTAGAAACTATAACAGTTCAGTTGGTTTTCCACTGCCATGAGCACAGCCTACAATCACCGTTTTCACTCTTTGGATTTGCTTCGCTAGCACACAAAGGCTTGACATTCTCAACGTTGTGTTTTTCTAAGAGGGCCATGGAGATATTTTGGGGTTACTTTGCCTTTCCACGTCTCTTATTGCCATTCACTTATTTGTAATTACTTTTCAAGAGTTCCTTGTGGCACGGGGAGAACGATTCGAATAGATCCTGGCAACGGACTCGGGTTACACGTGCCAGAAAACGGTTCCTTCAACTTGCACAAAGAAAACATAAAACTCATGACTCAAAAATAGGAAACAGGAAAAAGAAATATTTGGTACCCTGGTCTACAGTCTGCCTGAATAATTCTGTGTACCCTGCCTGTACACATCTTAATACCGATGTGTATGTATGTGTATCTGTTGCACATTGACTTATATATTTATATTGATAGATTTTCTATATGCGTTTTATTTGGCATCTATGCTAGCTTCATGTTGCCTGTACCCAGATCTCCCTGCTGCTTTTGTCCAAGGGATGCCGAAAATTGTACCCCGACTTTTTCACACTATATCCCTAATGTGGATGGATAGAGATAAGGTTGAAAAGCGACAAAGTGTCCCTTTAAGGGTCATGCATTTGTTTTAACATAAATACATGAATGTGTCTGCCTTACCTGGGTTATTTAGCTGGTTTTTGTCCATAGTGAAGTAGAGTGTGATAGTTACAGCGAGATTGATCGAGTTTGATGGCTGCTGCCAGTTTTGGGAAAATGCCCCAGGAGCACTGGGTTAGTACAGAACAGGTTCTCCATATCTCGCATTGTCTGTATGTAAATTAATTCCCTGAAAGTATGTTTCAGTTGAATAACTCATAACACATAATAACATGTCCTGCTCCACACCAGAACACACCCCAAGGCACCATTGTATGATTTAAAAAAGCATCGCCTCTTAAATGTTAAATTTAACTATAAATATAAATATATATAAATATACAGTATAATTTGATGTGCATATTTACACACGTGTCTGTATGTTCATTAAACCTGTGTGTGCCTACCAGGCCTACATGCAGCATGTCTGTACCATTTAAATACAGTGTGTTGACCTCTTGACAGTGGAGGTGAAGTGTATAGCAAGTAGAGGATTGATGACGGGGCCGGCTGTGCTCTGAAAGCCTTGTCGTCCCTGACTTGGATGTCTCCGTATATGCATCTGAAGTCTCTGAGTTGTGTGTATTTTTGGTCAAACCAAAAAGTGGTTTTGCAGTGGAAGGGTGGGGCGCTGTGTGTCACACTGTAGCTGACCTAGCGCGTGTGTCATGCAGTGTGACCTAGTAGTGTGTGTGTGTGTGTGTGTGTGTGTGTGCGCTCTATGTTAGCATGCGTTTGTATCATAATTTGAAGATCTTCTCAAAGGATCATAGGATGCGGTTGTTTAAATCCGGTGGATTTCGCTGGACTTGTGATGTAAATACTGACGATGATGCGTGATCCCACCAATCAACACGTGAATGACTTTGTAAGGGTGTATCCAACACGTGATCGCAGTTCTGTTGGAAATCAGACGCGGCAGACACTGATTCCATCCGCCTTGATCCGAGTAGAATGGACCCCACTGTATGTTCCTGAGGGGAAAGGTAGCTAGGGTAAGCTAAGGGTGTTTGTCTCCCAGAACGAAAGGCACCAGGTTCAATCCCCATCGGCCGTAGCCTACCTTTAGGCGTCCTAGTGCAAGATGCCGAACCCATATCCTACCTCCGTGACATGTCTCTGAATTCATCGTCATTAAATACAACTTTCTGATGAATAACTAAATAGTGATACATCAAAACACTTTTTAAGAAGTCTGGTACAAGCTGAATTGATTCATCATAATGATACCACCGCCAAAGTAAGATGTCTGACATTACGTTAAAGGGGAACTATTTCAACCGGCTTTGTATCATTTAAATGTATGCAAATGAACATTGTTTACCTTTCCTCCGTGTTGCCTGCACCCAGGTCTCCTCGCTACTCTTGTCCACCAGATGACGCGGGGCCCAACTCTGTCATTGACACCGTCAAATGATGGAGTTGGGGTAAGATTTAGCATTCGCGCCGAGCTGCAGCCGTTTTTCACACTATATCCCTAATGTGGATAGATAGACATAACGTTAAAAATCGGCGTCCTCTGGGTGGGATTCTATGTGACCTTGGTCGGGGTTGTGCTTGGTTGTCGCCACAGTCCCATACAACTACAGAGATACAATGACCATGTTCCCCTTGTGTGTGCTGATGCCCCGCAGACCATGCAGGGTGTTCAGGTCAACTGTTTCCGTACACTGGAGGAGTTGGTGATGGGCTACCAGCACCCCCATAAAGGCCTGGTCACTCCACTACAGTACGCCGTGACCCGCGTGACCGAGCCTGGGGACGAGAGCTCAGGTAAGACGTCCGGTCGTCCTGCCCGTCGACTTCGTTACGTTTACAGTCACTTGGCTGGTTTGATGCTTTCGTCCAAAGTGAGTGTTTTACACGCACACTGAGAACCAATCAAGGCACACGGTCGATACTGGAGCAACTATGGAAATGCTGTGCAAAGTTTGTAAAAACGTTACAATACGTTATTATACACATTTTACCCTTAGCATTTCTTCACAAGGGTTAAATGGTTAATTCAATACATTCATACATTTGGCATATTACAAACGCACGGCATCATGTGATCCACTGACAATTATTGCAGGGATAATGAGCACAGAAATGCAGAAATTCCTCTCTAATAGCTAAAATAATAGTCAGTGACATCAAAAAGAACGATTGAAGGTGATGTATGTAACAATGACACCCGTGCATGTATTTTGTACAACTAGTTGTAAATAGGTGTAAATAAGCGTTCACACATTCAAGCCTCTCTAAATACTCCTCAGTCTAACGCCATTGCAGGCATGTGTCATAGCTATGTAATACAGCCTGTATACCAGAAGTAAGCACAAGTAGGTTTTTGGGCGCAAATATATGAAAAATACCTACAAAATGTTTTAGGTAGGGTATAGGTAACCCAATTTGGACCTAAGAGAGCTACTTTTTCATTTTGTGGCAACACGAAGGGACAGACGGAAGTTGTCTCCTAGTTTCCCCAGGGCTAAGCATCTGTTTCTCCTGTGTGCAGATGACGAGAAGCCGGCTCCCGTGCCGGCCTCCCTCCACACGACAGCGTCTGCAACGGCAACCCCAGCGAGAACAGCCTCTCACCTCCTCTTCCTCAATAAGTTGCAGGAACTCAACACATCCAGGTTGTCGTCTACTTTTTGCACTATTCTATTCGTTTATAGCGGATATTTTTTGTACCCAAATCGACGTTGAGTATGCACCGTTAAGGACATTGAAGGATTGAACCATTTTCTGTTATGACGTTGTATTGAGACAAAATGAATATGCTATGGATAGCTTTATTTATGACGGTTAAATTAGCATATATTTGTATATAGTTTTTACATATATGTATGAGCAACAGTTGGATATATGTCATGTGGTGTAAGTCGCTTTGGATAAAAGCGTCCGCCAAATGCTCTAAACATAAATGTGAATGTAATGTGGGATTACATAGAATGTGCTCTTCTGTTGTCAGCATCGCTGGAGACGTGATGGGACTGCTCAGTGACTACCTCCACAACGAGCTTCCTCTGGACATTGAGAGTGTGTTTAAAGGGGCCACGTGCTTACGCAACCTGCAACACACACTGGGCACGACTTGCAAAGGCCTCAACAGGTTAGTTTACCATCTGCCGCCGCTGCTAGTCATGGCCGTTTGCACATGCTTGTGTATCGTCCACGTGCCCAGAGATTACTCTTCAGACATTATTAGATAGGTAGAAGAGAGATTTCTTGCGAAGAAAATATTCACGCGATTGATAGAGTAGAATACAATATATCTTAATTTTCCCTAAAGGGGAGTTCGTCTGGCAGTGAATTAACTTATAAACAGGAAAACATGAACAATTCCCATACCACATATACCCACTGTACACACCCCAGGTCCATAGGCCCTTAATATATCATATTTCTAAATTAAATGTGTGCTACTTTACTGGCTAGTTAGTTCTTATTTTTAACATTGAGGGCATGTGATCCACAGTGAGATTGACCTCACTCTCTCGAGTCTGGAGACACTGGCCAAGGTGTTTGACCACCCAACCAGTCCTCTCCTCTGCAACAAGGGACAGGTACAGAGTTTCAGCAGCAAATAGCCATTATTATCACAGATGAGCTGTGAAAAGTGCCCCCTCTAGTGTTCAAGTGTGGGAAATGATCTGCATATTGTCACTTGGAAACCAGGGCCCGGAGATGGAGCTCGACAGTCTGCTGTGTAAGATCTCAGCTTTGGTCAGCCTGCTGTCTTCGCTGGAGAAAAGGGTAAGTTGCACTCTGAGCAGAAATCTGTTAGTTATTAGGCCAGTTATGTTACCTGGTTAATAACAGGTTAATGATTTTCCTAAGCACAGTATTAGTGTTAACTTGAACATTTCATGAATTACAAATCCAAATTGTGACAATGCTCTGTGCTTTAAGGTTTTGAAAGCGCTGCAAGATGCGGTGACCAATCACAATCTAGCAGTCCAACCTGCCCCGCCTCCTCCGGAACCGTCGGCTGTGGCGGCTAACACCGTCAGGAACCACGCTAGGCCCCTGCCTGTCCACTCATTCCAGGTAATACTTGGCAATACATGGAGTGTAGAAAAATGGATGACCAAACAAGCATGCATTTTAGCCTTGACTGTATAATTCGATGGTGAGCTGCATTGTAATAACGAGAACGCAAATTGAAAGATTCAATTTTTCATTTTATTGTATAACAAAACTTAACACAACAGCTAAACACTTAATACATACTGTAAATCAATATTATGCCATATGGTGTGATTTTATCCATCCATTTACAATACTGTGAGTACATTCATTCATTCATTTCTTAGCATGGTTGGACAATCAAACCCCATGATCCAAGCAGTGCTAATGCCATGGTAAATGGCACATGGATTGCATTTATACAGCGCTTTTATCCAAAGCGCTTTACATTGCCTCACAGTCACCCATTCATACACCGACGGCGGTGTCAACCATGCAAGGTAACAACCAGCTCGTCGGGAGCAGTTAGGGTTAGGTGTCTTCCTCGACAATTAGCTAGCCGGAGTCGGAGGATCGAGCCACCGGTTGCCAGACAACCGCTCTACCGCCTGAGCTACTGCCATCCTGAGGTAGAAATATAATGATAATGGTACCAACACTATTTGTTAATATTTGTGTGTCCAGGTCAAGATGGCACGCTACGGCCGCCAGACCGTCTCCGTGGATGTGGACACCGGGGTGTTGCTCTTCGACAAGAAGACTGGTACGGTCGGCATGGAGACGGTCTCACACGAGCGGGGTAAGCAAAACACCCGTGTGTCATCAGGCACATGCTTGATTGTCAGTGATCAATTGATCAATAGCGTGCGGCGTAATCGGCCATGTCAGAACCAGAATCAGTACAGGTACTGTACTGGATAGAAAATAAAAGTCTAAATATTAAAGGTGCTGTAGGTAACATCCCTTCCCTCTCTGCTCCCTCCCTCCCTACGTTATTGCCGTTGAGAAATGTTGCATTTCACGCACCTGTGATTGACGGGCAAGATGGAATCCCCCGAAACAATCACAGAGAGCTGCCCTTCTTGGTCTCATATCGTTCATACAGCACCTTTAAGAACTATAAACAATATAAATATGAAAACAGAAACATAAAGTATGTGTAAAAATGAAGATAAATGTTATGTGATGTAATATGTGTATCTCTGTGTGTGTCAGTTCTACAGGTGGTCCAGTTTCACGCCAGCCCCGCCAAGTTGCGCCTGGCCGTGGACAGTCACCACAGCGCGCCACGGGAGCTCACGTTCCAGAGCGCCAGGGTGAGAGGGTCAAAGGTCATTATCGGCCCTGATCTGTTGTTCGACTAACGTTCAGATGGGAGATCTCTGAACCTGCTCTCTCCTTCCAGAAACGTGAGGCCTTCTGCCAGCTGCTACAGCTGATGAAGATCAGACACAGCCAGCTGGGTGAACCGGACCTGGTCTCGGTGTTCGTCGGCACTTGGAACATGGGTAAGGACTAACTCAACTAAAAAATGGAATAACAGTAAGCTATTGATATGGGGGGAACAAGGTTATTTGACTCCAACCCCAATGGTCCCTGGGTAACCTGTAGGTATCCTTGAGTGTCCACTAAATGACTATATAAAAATAGTAAATTGTGATATTTTACCAGATACTTTGGCTGGTTGGCCAGTTAACAGTCCATTCCCTAAGCTACTCCTGTGTATTGAAAAGTACTGAAATTTGAACTTGCGTCGGTACCAAAGCTGTTTTTGTATATTTCTTGCATGGTGCACTAGGAGGGTCTCCACCCCCTCGGGACCTCCAGTCCTGGGTGACCTGCTGCGGTCTGGGTCACACCCCCGACGAGTCCACTGCCTCACTGCCCCACGATGTCTACGCCCTGGGCACGCAGGAGAACCCCCAGGGGGAGAAGGAGTGGACGGAGCACATCCGGACCGTGCTGCGCAGTTGCACCCACATGGACTACAAACAGGTAGACACCAATGGACTACAAACAGGTAGACACCACTGGACTACAAACAGGTAGACACCTCTGGACTACAAACAGGTAGACACCACTGGACTACAAACAGGTAGACACCACTGGACTACAAATAGGTAGACACCTCTGGACTACAAACAGGTAGACACCAATGGACTACAAACAGGTAGACACCACTGGACTACAAATAGGTAGACACCACTGGACTACAAACAGGTAGACACCACATGGACTACAAACAGGTAGACACCACTGGACTACAAACAGGTAGACACCACTGGACTACAAACAGGTAGACACCCCTGGACTACAAACAGGTAGACACCACTGGACGACAAACAGGTAGACACTATTGGACTACAAACAGGTAGATACCACATGGACTACAAACAGGTAGACACCACTGGACTACAAACAGGTAGACACCACATGGACTACAAACAGATAGACACTACTGGACTACAAACAGGTAGACACCAATGGACTACAAACAGGTAGACACCACTGGACTACAAATAGGTAGACACCTCTGGAATACAAACAGGTAGACACCACATGGACTACAAACAGGCAGACACCCCTGGACTACAAACAGGTAGACACCACTGGACGACAAACAGGTAGACACTATTGGACTACAAACAGGTAGATACCACATGGACTACAAACAGGTAGACACCACTGGACTACAAACAGGGAGACACCTCTGGACTACAAACAGATAGACACTACTGGACTACAAACAGGGAGACACCACTGGACTACAAACAGGTAGACACCACTGGACTACAAACAGGCAAACACCACCACTGGACTACAAACAAGTGAACACCACATGGACAAAAGCCTATTCAATTGGGTATATTTTAGCCTATAAATGATAAATGTAAAACAAATTGTAAATGTATTTCACATCTATGTTGGTAGACCGAGTGTCCTAGATTTGTATAGCATTCCATAGAATAGATTTTTGTGTATGTTCCGATCTGTTTTGTTGTGTGGCGCAGTACGGCTCATTAACGCAACGTGGCTCTCTGTCCTGCAGGTGGCAGTGCAGTCCCTCTGGAACATGAGGCTGGTGGTGTTGGTGAAGCCCGAGCACGAGGGCCGCATCAGCCATGTGAGCGCGGCCAGCGTGAAGACAGGGCTGGGGAACACACTGGGTGAGATGCCCTTCCTGCATACCGTAACCCAACCAGTTCACATAATAATTAGACAGAGTAAATACCGGAAAAGTACTGCCGATTGGCCAGCTGCCAAAAACACCAGTGGGTGATCAGCAAGAACAAAAGTGTTTTTGTTAACGTCAGACTGACTGGCATTTTTCTGCTGTTTAAGGAAACAAGGGAGCCGTCGGGGTCTCCTTCTATTTCAATGGAACGTCTTTCGGCTTTGTCAACTGCCATCTCTCCTCTGGCAGCGAGAAAGTGTTAAGGTATAATAATATATCTCAGTTACGCCAGCAATAACAATGAATAATACTTAGCAGGGCCACTGGACCACTGGAGGTTCAGGGCCCCCGACATGCAGACCCGGACCCATGATTGACCTTGTTGTTTAAAAGACAGACAGAAGTCTCATTCTGGATGTGTATGAATAATACAGGAGGAACCAGAACTTTGTGGACATTCTCAGGCTGCTCTCGCTGGGAGACAAACACCTCACCGCCTTCGACATCAGCCTGCGCTTCACCCACCTCTTCTGGTGCGGAGACCTCAACTACAGATTGGACTTGGACGTGCAGGTCGGACATCTGCGTTTATTCATAATCCTGCTCCCTCTCTCATTGGCTAGTCACTCACCCAATACCCCCCCTTTCTATCTATATTAGTAGATATGTAAGGAATAACCCTCAAGTGGTTCATTCCACTTATGCCACAGTAATCGCCTACAATGATTAGAAATTAATTACTTTAATCTATAATATTGTTGGTTTTTATAGACATACTCAGCTGAAATGTAAGTATTATATTTCAAATAGAAGTGTCTGGTCGACTTCTATTTTAATGTTTTTATTGTTGGATTTGTAGCGCATTGATTTAGAAGTGTTAAAAGGCAGAGTTGCCCAGCTATTGGAAATGAACGCACACCCTCGTGGGTGGTGGTGGTGGTGGTGGTGTCGTCTCCAGGACATTCTGAAGCATGTGTCCAAGAGAGAGTTCGAGGAGCTGATGTGTGCCGACCAGCTGACCAGAGAGAGACACAAGAGCAAGGCCTTCCTCAATTTCAGTGAGTTCTCTCTCTCTCTCTCTCTCTCTCTCTCTCTCTCTCTCTCTCTCTCTATCTCTCTCTCTCCTACTCAGCCACCACTCACAGAGAGGCTGATTTACTAACATCCTTTCCTTCCTCCTACCGAACGCTGTTCACTCTCTCTCTCTCTCTCTCTGGAATGTGACGCGCTTAAGAGGAAGAGAAGATCTCCTTCCCGCCAACGTACCGCTATGAGAGGGGATCCAGGGGCTGCTACCTGTGGCAGAAGTACAAAACCTCTGGGGTGGGTAGCCCACCGCTGACACCCCCCCTCACCACTTACTGACTGCATTCGGAGTATTGTAATAACGTAAAGAAAACGTTTTTAACGTTTTTAAGTACTAAGTTGTCAACTTAATACATTAAAATAATCAAATTCATCTTTAATTATGTAGCACATAATGCGTATGTAGCACATTAGCTCAAAACAACAGTTACAAAACCACCAAAACCATCACAATGGCAACAATTTCATTATCAACAATAAATTAAATAACACTGTATAATCATTTGCATCATTTTGCTGACAAACAATGCAGTGGGGTTCTTTCCATCGAAAAGCTGGCGTGTACTGTTACGTCATGTTAAAGAACAAGCACTGTGTGCTTGTTTAAAAAAAGGTTCCCTTCACCCAAAGTTTCTAAGTATACCATTAGCTTAGTGTAAAGGCTATTTCTAAAGTGCAAGCTAATCCTCTTTATAGGGGTCAGCAAGGCTAGCTAGCGTGACAGCAGCTGCCAACAGCGCTAAAAATACCGGCTGAAAAGTCGTGGCTGCCGAGTATTATTAGAAGATACAAATAGGAATGACAAAACAAAGAATATTATATCTTATTGTCTCATTGTAATAAAGATACACTAATAGAGGTACTCCATTTCCAAGATGGCCAAGAGTTTAAAAAAAAATTTTTTTTTCATTATTTTAATTTGTTTATTTAATATGTTGTATATATTTGTATTTACTCTTTATTCGCTACTTTTTACATTTTTATTTTGTGTCTTCCTTGCACCAACAGTTACAAGTTCCTTGTATCGTTGAACCTGTGTGAACGCACAATAAATCCCATCGTGACTCACGTTGTTTGTTCTAGGTGCGAGTCAACGTGCCTTCATGGTGTGACAGGATTCTGTGGAAGTCCTATCCAGAGACCCACCTCATCTGCACATCTTATGGTAAACACTGGAGGATTAAATTAACAAAAGGTGTTCCTAGGAAAACAGGGTTTATGAAGGCGGAACTCAAGTCAAGTCAATTTTAAGTCAATTTTATTTGTATAGCCAAACAGTTACAGTCTCAAAGGGCTTTACATGCCAGATATTTATGACACCCACTAGCCCTAGCCCCACAAAGGGCAAGAAAAACTTAATTAACAAGGAATAAATCCTGAGAAGGAACGCAGAGCGGGGGATCCCTCCTTCCTGGGGTGGTTCAGAGTGCAATGGGTGTCATAACGGACATGCAGAACAGTAAGCAAACATTTTAAGTACACATACGGAATTGAATATTAATAACGTCCATGGCGATGAGGTTCCGGCTGGTGAGCAAGCTGGTAGCTGTCAGATGGGGTGGCCAGATATCCAGTCATCACAACACACTAAAAGCAGAGACAGCATTATGGTTAGATGGCGCATGGTGGACAGGGAACACGAAGGAAACCTCTAACTTAATACCTATGGGCAGCAAGGGTTTGGCTAGTGCTGACAACAGGTTGATTTAGCTGTAATGGCAGCTGAGGGACACTCCTAGGAGCCAAATGAGAGAGTAAACAAGTTGGTAAGTAGTTTTAAGTTTGGATTTGAATTTTTCATCAGAGTCAGCTTCCCTGATTACAGACTGTTCCACAAGTAGGAACTGATGACATAAATTAGCAATAGTTAAGTAGCTAGGTTTTTTACTGCACACAAACACATTGATATCATAACACATATGCTGTATAATGCTTTACTGTTTCAAATGCCTTCGGTCTAAATGGTCGACCCTAGTCTGTGGTCCATAAAGAGTCACTTCCTGTCATGGTTACTTCCTCTGTTTTCCCCCAGTAAAGACAATAGAGAAGCAGGAAAT
The DNA here is from genome assembly GCA_900302375.1 of Bathygadus melanobranchus. Lineage (NCBI taxonomy): Eukaryota > Metazoa > Chordata > Actinopteri > Gadiformes > Macrouridae > Bathygadus > Bathygadus melanobranchus. Next base: position 12,483 of record OMKP01078932.1, read on the forward strand.
GACACGCTTGCTTTCACCACAAAGTGACCCTTTTCTCCATGGTTCACCAAAACCCACTAGATTAGCGCCAGTGAGCAATATACGCCTCCTGTGCACGACCTTAGTACAAAACAAACGGCTTGGAATCGTGTATTTATGGCAACAAAACAAAAGAAAATCTATATTATTATTTATCACTTGCTGAGGATTACTGGAGATTATGAAACATGTGAATGAAGATCACATGTTGGTGATCTTCATTCCAAGGGTGACACCCTCGGTTCAAGAAAATGTTACTTTGCTTTATTGAATACATGCACATGGAGAGAAGTACGCTCAGGTTGTTGGAGGTTCTCGGAGAGGAGCGGTGCTACATGCAAACACAGTGAATCAAGGTCATAAGATGATAACAACAACATTGTTATGGGATCTTTTCTGTGGGAATGGAACAAAGAGAGCATGTGGGAGTGTGGAGGAGGAGGAGGAGGAGGAGGAGGAGAGGGTTACAGCGTGGTCAGGGCCTTTATGTGGAGATGGAGCCCTCTAGGCCATGTGTAGGTAGCTATAATATGTCCGCGTGTGTATGTGTGTGTGCGCACATATAATATGTATAATATCCTACTGCTGCAGCTAATCAACTAGAGAGTTTGTTGTGTAGTACTTGTAGTACAATGTGCTATGACATATAAAGAGTATTATTCTTCTTATATGATATGGTAATGTAGGATTAGATTATTGTCAAAATAAAGGCTGTTTATGATGTACATTATGGTTGTACATTGTGTATATTATATGTATATACATATATATATATAAAGAGAGAGAGAGAGAGAGAGAGATAGAGAGAGAGAGAGTATAAATATATAAATATAGATTCTTGTGTTACTGTTCTAAATAAAGCTCTGTAAGAGAGCAAATAACAGTATACATATGCACACCGCTACAATTATAGAAGAGGGTGAAGTGGAGAGGCTTCATGATGACATCATAATTATGACAACACCTGTCATCTGAACCAGGTTGTACTGACGACATCTTCACCAGCGACCATTCGCCTGTGTTTGGCACATTCCAAGTCGGGGTGACATCACTGCCCAGCTCAAAAACCGGTGAGGTCATTGTTTTGGCACCTATGAAAAATAGAAAAAGGACAACCCTAACCCTAACCCTAACCCTAGCGATACAACTCGACATCTAGGTCATGTGACGGGTGCTGTCTTTTGTTTTTTCTGTGTTCTAAAGCAGACCCAAGCACGAGCAGCGAGAGGGTCCGGCTAGAGCTGGAGGGGCTGGAGGCCATTGTGAAGACCGCAAGCAAAGCCAAGTTCTTCGTCGAGTTTCACTCCGCTTGTCTGGAAGGTGCGCCGTGTAACACCCCTCAAGCGGCCCATCTAACCATTAATATTATTCTTATGAGCGTGCTTAACCTGTACCTCATTGTTTGTGTTTTTCCCTGCATGCAGAGGCACGCCGCTCAAGTGAGAATGACTCGCAGAGCTGTGATGTGCACGGTTTCCTCAAGCTAGGCTGGTCCGCCAAGCAACTGCCAAAGGTGTGTTCCAAACAGGTGTGTTGTTGTTGTTGTTGTTGAAGTTTTGGTTGAAAGAGAGAGGGAGGGATGTGCAGCATAGAATCCAATCTGGGCTGATAGAAGGGGAATTGTCGACATCAGGGGTTCCCAGGGGTTCTCTGTGGCGGTGCCCTATCAAATGTTTCGTTCAGGGAATTATGCAAAAGGTTCTCGTTGCCATGCCAAGAAAGTGACATGATTAACATTTGGTTGTGTGTATTGTTCAACAATACAGTATTTCCCTCTTCAGTCTTAAAGTATGCAGATGATCAAATGGAAGGCATACATCTATATTTGAAAAAACAACCAACTTGCTCCCAGTTTGAAAACCACAGTTGAGCCGCAAGCCTGGCCAACATGTCCCATTATAAACCTTTGTGTCACTCTAGTAAACCTATTCTTTGTGTTTACAGCTGGTCCCAGTCACGTCTGACATGGACTGTCTGCCAGATCAGCATCTGCTGTTGTCTGTGAAATCGTGCGATGGCTTCGAATCATATGGTTGGTGATTGACACATCAACATTCCTACGCAGCTTATCTACTCTGCCGTTGCCTTTATTTTTAGTAATAAGTGATCACAACCACGGGGTCTCAACCGATAAAAGCACCAAAGTAGCGATGACATGATGTGATCGTGGAAGGTGAAGTTATCAATAGACACAAACTTTTCCAGCTGTAGAGGAAGTCGCATTGATCCGATTTGGAGGTAAAACGAACAAATAAACAAGGTGTGTTTTCCAGGCGAGTGCAGCGTGGCTCTGCGGGCGCCCGGCGGCACGCTAGAGCATTTTGAGACATTTCTGAGCCACCGCGGCGAGGAGATGGGCTCCATCCGGGGCCAGGTCAAAGTTCACGTGCCCGCAGACAACAGGCGAGGAGCGAGGCCGAAGACCTACGGTTGGTGCACAAGAGCCTTCCACAGTCTTCCAGAACCCGCCCTGCCACTATCACTTCCTGCTAAACTTCTGCTTCCAACTGCCTCTTTTCTACCACGAAACTCTCAGCGTTTCCTCTATTAGGCTCCTGAATTAACCTCCAGATTGGTGTTATTTTTGACTCTCTGCTGTCTTTGGACCGTTTCTGCTTTTGGCCGCTTCTGCTTGGCTGTTCCCTGACCAGATGCATCCTGAGACCGTCATGATACCGGGGGATAGAGGTAGTGTGTTTAACCCCCACTCCCCGCTGGTCAGAGCCTCGCAAGACACTTGTAAACTACCATGCTGCGCCTCCTCGTTTTGGCTTGGCCATGATAAACACGAGCACACACAAACATGTTCTTGATGTTGAATCGGAATAGAATCCTCTTGGGTTGTTTTTTCCTTCAGAGTGTTTCTGCTTTGAGAAGGACGACAAGGGCCCAGGATGGCGCCAACCGGTTGTTCTGCAGTCTGCCCGGGCCCTCGCCCCCAAGTGAGATCCTGTTGATAATACTTCAGGTTTACCAGCGTAGAACACAAACATGTCCAGACACGCACGCACGCACACTCACACACGTATACACTTTGAGGCCTTTGAAGTGGATGTGTACACTGAAGGAAATTCTGCAGTGTACCATTAAAATTATTAGCTTTGTTATCAGACAAAGTCGTAGTGAAATCACCTCTTTAGATTTGAGGATGTCCTTAATGTGTGGAATAGTTAAAAGGACATTTTTGTTTCTGTATGTTTTCTCGACAGGTCTTCGGCAAGTCCTTCCCATCCAACACCAAGCAGCTACACCAACCCCGCCTACTTCATCTTTGAGGGCGTGTCGGTGTCCCCCAGGGTGGAGGACTCCCCGCCCAAACGCAGAGCACCGCAGGTGATCTGGTCAGGGGACGAGGCATTGCAGCTCCCCAAACTCACCGCCGCAGTGAACGCCTCAGACAGGAAGTCCGCTCGCAGGTCCAACTTCACTGAGATCGAGATCCCTGTGGTGCCGTCGCCGTACTCCCAAATCAATGACCTCCACCTCCACCATCGCACCAACTCCTCCAACTCCTACCAGCTTTTCCCGTCCAAAACCCCGCCTCCTCTTCCCCCGGTGCAGAGTAACAGCGCCCCCCATTCCCACGAGCGTCTCCCGCAGGCCAGAACTAAATGTTTGGATCCAACGGTCACTCACCCCGCCGTAGCGCAGTCGGGGAAGCACCTGGCCAACATGTATGTCAACCACTCGGCCATCTCCAGGGAGTGCACCCGGAGGAACCCTCCCAGGCCTCCCCCAGACGAGAGGGCCAGTCCTCTCCAGAGCCCCGACCCCCCGTCTCTGTTCCCCTACGCCTCCACCCGCTTACCGCTAGCCTGCAAGGCCTCGGCTCCCTGGAAGGTGGAGCAGCACCACCAGCAGCAGCATGTAGCCAGGCCTGCGGGGGATAACTCCCTCACCGCCCTGCAGATCGCCAAGTCCCTCAGCGAGATGGACTTCTTCCCCTCTGACCTGGGGAGCCAGTACGTATCCCAGCAGAGGCCGGGGCAGAGGAAGGGCCCTGTCACGCCAGCGGAGAGGGGCTACTGCTGGGAGAACGAGGTTTGGACACAGGCGGCCATCTTGGGTCTAAACGCTAGCTGGGTGCGGGAAACTGAATGTGGAATTCTGCATTTATTTCCCGCACCCGGCTAGCGTTTAGAAGATAGGCTTTGAAAAATAATGTTGTATTAATATTCAATCCTTAATAACTTTTTAGTTAAATAAAACGAAGGGGACTTCACAAAATACATAACATGGAGATGAACTAGCCATTGAGATCCTAACGGAACGAATTATTTTTTATTATTATTCGCTTCGTATTACGAGAATGAAATAACATTTTTTCCATTGACTTGAAAGGAGGTGGGTGTTTTTGCATCCGGCCACCTGGAACCACCTATAGGCCATTAGAGGAACTACGCGTTAGTCGCTTCTGCCAGGGCTTCACAAACAGGCGGTCACGGCTATAGCTTGGTTCAGAACCAAGATGGCCATTTGGAGTTGGAGGTGACTGATTTGTTTTGCAGGTGTCGGTTCTCCGCGGAGCGCCGGAGACCGTGCGGGAGCTTCTCGGGACGCTGGGCCTTCAGAAATACACACTGGGACTCAGTCTCCACGGCTGGGATGACCTGGACTACTTCAGGTGAAAGAAGCCAAGATAGTGTCGATCCTGAGAAACATCCAGGGTCTATGGGGGAGTGGTGAAGGTTGTCAAATGGGGGCCAATGGAGTCGAGCAGGGAGGTGTTTATTAGCCTTGTAAGACCATCTCCAGCTTGCAAGTTCACATTCTCGAGCCCGTTGAAAGCCTGTCCCAAAAAAAAAAAGATAGGGGACCAATCAGCGCTAAGGGGAGGGAGTTTCAGTTCATGACGAAGCAAAAAACGCTACAATCCCTAACCCTAACCCTTAAATTGAACATTTCTGCTTGATTTTCTTCTTTTTGACTTTAAGATAAGTTTGCTTGTCTTAAGTTGTCACAATGATATTTTATGCCTTGCTGCTATTCACAATATGTGGTATCTCAATGTAAGGCGTTGCTACTCACTTATTCAAATTTCAAATTCATTAGAATATAGAAAAAGACACGCTATGTGTAAATGGTAAATGGATTGCATTTATAAAGCGCTTTTATCCAAAGCGACTTACATTGCCTCACATTCGTCCATTCATACACCGACGGCGGTGTCGACCATGCAAAGCAACAGCCAGCTCGTCGGGAGCAGTTAGGGTTAGGTGTCTTGCTCAGGGACACCTCGACACATAGCTAGGGATCTAATCAACCTCAAGCAACCTTCAAGTTGCCAAACAACCGCTCTACCTCCTGAGCTACTGGATGTTATATTATTATTAAGTTAAATATGCAACCTTTGCAATGTTGCCGACTTCCAAATAGAATAAGGGATACTGTGGATGTTTTCCTCCTGTTTAACTCCATGTATGATATGTCTAGCAAACATGCAGATAGACTCTCACCGCTTGGTGTTCTAGACAGGAATTGTCCAGAAGTAGCCCTCCATAAAATATACATAACTCACAAGTAATGCACGTAGCACAGTTGTCCTGTTGCTTTGGTATGCAGAACGGTTCCTTTATGATGCACTGGATCATCATTCTTTTCCCAAAAACATCTGGTAATCATCAGTGAGGCAAGCGAGGTATTGCACATGTGCAGGGATTCTGTTTACCCTGCCTGACTGTTGCTTAATGTAACAGGATGGAAAACACAATTCCAATTCTATACGTAATACCCAGAAATAGTTACGATTTAGTAAAACAATCGAAAACATTCATCCATCATACCATATATAGATGAATGTACAATTGCTTGGTTTTATTTCTGCTTTTCACTTGACGAGATGAAAATAAACCAAGAGGTCCTTGCTTCTTCCTCGGTTTCGCTTGTGTTTGAATCTCTTTCTCTTTTCCTCATAGTGGCATCACAGAGGAGGATTTGCGTGCCGCCGGCGTCCTGAACCCATCTCACCGGCGCAGGATCCTGGAGAACCTGCCCAGGATCTGGAACTAAACACGCTCCGCGTCACAAAAGACCAAAGACAGCGAGTCTCAGAGGTCCTCGTTAAAAACCTCTTCATTCACTCTGCAAATATTGTTACCGGGTAGCCTTGTCTGCATCGTGTGTACCCTGTGCACACAATGCAGACAGGGTACGTTGAGTCAACCATTACATTCCCACTGCTCTGTCCAGCGGTCCACTTTTTTCACGAGAGATGTAAATTAAAATGGCGGCGTTAGGATGTGTCTCGCTGAATACTGTGACATGTTCAAATATTGATGATGGATTTGAGGCCGCGTAGGTTTCGTGTTAAATGACTTTGTAAAACGCGCACTCCCTCACTTTGAACGCGTTCGTTCGTGGCTGATGTTTACCATTAAGTCCTGGATGTACTTTCCATTATACTGTCATTGCTTTGAGTTCCGAGCTTGTAAAAAAAAGGCCTGTAATTACAGACACGGTGTCTAGGAACCGCATGCGAACATTTGGCCTACCTGTCTGCGTGCTGACGGGGGGGGACGAACCGCAGTGTATCCTTCTGTTTACCGTGTGACACTGTGCTATTACTATCTCGTCACTTAACCTGTGCCTCTGTTCCACGTTTTAACTGAAAGACGTAAGGCAGCTTATCCCTAATCACTGAACAATCAATGAGGTCAATTCATGCTGCCGTGCAACAGCGAGAGCAAAGCAAATTCACTTCACGCACGTTCAGTGTTCACGGCCCCCCGACTTAAATCACCGCGCTTGGCTGGTGAAATAATCTACGGTTAATCTTAACAATAATGTTTACATACTTCTCTCCCATTCTGGAATAAGTATTGATGATGTTTCTGCCACTGTATGACATAATGTATCATACACACATTGGAAGGTCGGATTCCAGAATGTTGCAACAGAATTGGCTTGGCGTGTTAATGTTTGCTATGACTTGATATAAAACTATAAAACAATCCAGTCCAAATTGGTTTTTCCTCTCTCTTTGTGGTGCGGTTTAAGTGCTACGGCGTGGGGATGACATGATAGGGTTATTTACACCTCGACCACACCTTGTAGATGAACCTCGGCCAACATTGTAACCATTATCTTTTATTGTGACATGCTAAATTTAACTATGTTTGACGCAAGCCTTGATTCTGCCTTGACAATACGTCCTATAAATGACTTCTGAACACCTATTCCCATGCTGTATAGTTCACATGACTAATATTACGAAAAAGTGACATCATTCATTGCTAGACACATGACTAATGTCTTTGTGTGTGTGTGTGTGTGTGTGTGTGGATAGAGTTCATTTCTATTAATGGGAGACAGCGAGAGTGAAAGTACAGAGAGTCCATGTTTGTTAGTAGAAGGTTACTTATTAAGGCATGAACCAACACATCCCTGACAGCAGGTATTCACCAGCCATGGCAGTCAACATTAAAAGTCCCCTTGGGTGTTTCATTATAGAATTTGTGATGAATTATAGAATTATTAACCCTAACCCTAACCCTTATGTAGGTATATTTCATATATTTGCACCCAAATATGTATTTGTGCTTACTTCTGGTATATGGCTGTATTACTGTATTGTGTAGTGCAGGCATACAGACACATGCCTGCACTGGTGTTAAACTGACATGTATTTCGTCCAATTTATCTTAACTCATAGTGCGGTGATTGACAGCTGGCTTTGTCGCTCACTGTCAACTGTAACTCATAGCACATTGACCATAGCATGGTGATTGACAGCTAGCTTTGTCACTCATTTTCAACTGTAACTCATAGCACAGCAAACACACACTCACCCACACACACACACACGTGCATGGAAACACACAAACACGCACACACACATAAACAAACACACACATACATGTCATACACACAAGAGATGGTTTAATTTAGCAGTAAATGAAAGCATCCACCATACAACTAAACCAACTCCATGCAAAACTATTATCACACTGACCCTTAAACATGGAGAAACACATGACTTAACACACACACCATAGACTGTGACGCACACACACACACACCACTAACCCAACCTGGATTTATGGAGACTACGCGGCACTTTCACTCAACAGCAAAATATAAAGTGATTCACCAAAATGAAGCCATATACAGAGAACGCGCGCGCGCGCGCGCGCACACACACACACACACACACACACACACACACACACACAAATTACAGACTGAGACATTCAGGGCACATACCACCATACATTTTATAGACAACAGGGTATGAATTCTAACCATAGCTGCTTCAGAGAGCAGCTACAAATAGCATCTAGGCTACCGTTTGTTTCACTCTTCGCGGTAGCTGACCTGATATATATATTCTTGACAATATCTTCTTCAACTGCGTTTAAAAAGTATTAATACAATGGACAAGTGTGTTCATCAGATAAATATCAATTTATGCACACTTTATGAAAGTAGTTGTAGTAGCAATAAAAAATATTATTTGAGTCCAGTTGTCGGTTTGAGTCAATGGATATTTATTTGTAAATTGAATTCTTTAGTTAAATAATTAAATCTGTTACTGGAGATTGTTGCCTTAGGCCAAACGGATTAACGAAAACTTGTTTTGAAAAAAACAACATCCAACTGCAAGTCTAGATTCGTCTTCAATAACCGTCCTCTAATTACCCTCATGGGCTAGGCTTTTCATGTAACCAATCACATGTCAAATATAACACCAAAAGGTTTGGTTCTGCCATTGCCTGCTGCGTAATTGCATGCCCTCACCACTTCCTAGATTTCAGTCATATGGCTTCCCACTGTCACGGATTGGTCGCCAATGCAGTTTGAGTTGTTGAGTTCTCACTGGCCGCAAAGTGTGTAGCTCAGTTGAGATGACTGGATTGCACTGGAGATGTAGGAGATCATATCTACTGGGTGACGATTGACGCATACCGGAGCAGGCATAGCGTGGCAACGGCGCACGGCGCTACTCTTTTTATTTTGTTTGTTTTTTACTACTATCTGGGAGTAGTCCGGTTCCCCGCTTCTAGTATTAAACGACGTTGGTAAGTCAAGAATCACTTAATCTCACTCACTGTACAGTGAAAGCAGCCAATTCAGTGTCGAGTGTTTGTAGGCTTGTCTAGTGTGTTTGTGTAGCTTAGTATTCGTCTGTTGAACTTTTTTAGTCTGTCACGGTTATGTCGTCTCCTGGAAACTAAAACCCATAAAGAATTAAATCTGCCTGGATTGCTTTTTTGCTGTAAATCAGATTCCACATTTAAAACATTATCTTAATGTTCTCCATTTTCTAGGTTTTGCCATGTAGTCCTCTCTGCACTAACATCATGGATAACAACACACAAGTACTGAACCAGTCTATGGAGTCCAGCACACACTTCAAATATGACTGCCGCTTTGACGAGGAGTTTAAATACATTCTGCTGCCTGTGTCCTACAGCCTTGTGTTTGTGTTTGGCCTGCTGCTAAACTGCATGGCCCTGTGGATGTTCATCACAAAGTTACGCCCGTGGAACACGAGCACCGTGTTCATGTTCCACCTGTCGCTCTCCGACACCCTGTACGTCCTGTCCCTGCCCACCCTCATCTACTACTACGCCAACCGCAGCCACTGGCCGTTCGGCGTGTTCGCCTGCAAGAGCGTTCGCTTCCTCTTCTACGTCAACCTCTACTGCAGCATCCTCTTGCTCACCTGCATCAGCGTGCACCGCTACATCGGCATCTGCCACCCCATCAAGGCCCTGCGACTGGTGAAGCCGTGGCACGCCCACCTGGTGTGTGGCCTGGTGTGGACGGTGGTCACCGTCTGCCTGGTGCCCAACTTCATCTTCGTCACCACCTCGCAGCGGGACAACGACACGCTGTGCCATGACACCACCAGACACGAGGACTTCAACGAGTATGTGGACTACAGCTCGGTGGTCATGGTGTTGCTGTTTGGTGTTCCCTTCGTCGTCATCGTGGTGTGCTACTGCTTGATGGCCAGGGCCCTGTGCCGGCCCAGGAAGGGGCTATCCCAGAGCCGCCAGGGATCGTCGTCCTCCTCGTACCAGAAGTCCATCAAGATGATCGTGGTGGTGCTGGTGGTTTTCGCCGTGTGCTTCGTTCCGTTCCATGTCACGCGCACCCTCTACTACACCTCGCGCGTGCTGCACCTGGAGTGCACCAAGCTGAACATCGTCAACTTCGCCTACAAGATTACCCGGCCGCTGGCCAGCGTCAACAGCTGCATCGACCCCATCCTGTACTTTCTGGCGGGCGACCACTACCGGACCAAGCTCATGGCTGCTCTGACGGGGAAGAGGCAGGTGATCACCTCCAGTCAGTCTGTGGCCCGCGCCGCAGCCAGACACAACAACGCCAGCCCGGCCATAGCTCTGGCCTTGAAGAACACAGTCACCAAACCCAGTGGACAGGAGGAAAGGTAGAGATGGATTATAGGTAGCCAGATAATTGAATGGTTCTGGTTAACACGAGTGAAACGACACCATCTTCAGGAAGTGGTCCCAGATTTCCACAAAGGAACGCCCGCATGAACACCATTGTGCTGTGGACTGTAGTTACAGGACGTAATGAGGCCATGTACCAATACCAGTACCAGTTCTTGGCATTCAGCCTTTTTGGAAGGCACCCTGTGAAAAGTGTGAAATAATATGTTGATCACATTATTTTCGTCTGTTGGTTGTGATTGCGTGATAAGAATGTATGTTATCACCATAAATGTCACATGAGCAGTTTATGAACTGTGACTCACCAGCTGTAAGAGTATTGTCGGGTCTCACATTATTGTGTTAGACATGAGGTAATGTGAGGTAATACTACAGTGTAGCCTTAACAAATAAGTTTAACCCAAACCAAAACCCCCTTTCACCAGCTGTTGTAGCATTTAGCCCCCAACAGCTGCCTCTTGCATCTGCATGCTTCTACCACTGAGCTGAATGAGAGCTGAGGAACAGATCAAATAACAAACAGCCCACGCCGAGACCGTGGGGGATAAATGGGATTCCCCACAGTGCCCTCTAGTGGTTGAAATGATAGAGTTGCATTAGGGTTTTTTTTTGTGTGGAAACCGCTATTCTGGAGTGAATCCTTGTCTTTGCAGCGCATGAGGACATCGCTGGAAAGATGTACGTGTTTGCTACATAATCTGTGTTATATGCAATCTGTATGTCCCTGTGCTGTGTGGTTTTGCAAGTATGAGTTTATTGTCAAGTGACTGTCAAATGAGTTGTACTATATTGTTGGTCTGGAAGGACTTATATTACTGTATATATACCGTAATATAATTGTCATGCAATGATTTTGTTTCTAAATTCATGAAGTATTTGTGATTTAGGGGTTTATTGTTTATTGCTACCCTCATCACATAAAAAAAGGGTGTGAGTGAGAGAGATAGAATGTAGATTTAGGCTGATTGTGACTCTAAATATAACGATACATGATGTCATTAACCACAACAATATTTGTGGGAGCAAGTTTACAATTGATTCAACTAGTTGGTGGCTGGTTTAAGCAGCCTCACCTGGCCCCAGTCAGGCTGATTAGATTCTAGGGCTATGCACACCTGTGGTGCCTTGAGTAATCCCAAGGATAAACCAGCCATCCCCATGTCAGCAGGGACCAAAACTATCAACTCTATCTACCGGTGTCCTGGACCGTGTGAACGCGATGTGTTCAGTCAGAATTCAGGGAATGGCAGAATTTTCGGTTTCCGATACCAAGCGTAGACTAATCTCAGTTCAGTTACCATGGCGACTCATGCTGTGAGCCTAGCCTGGAGCAAAGATAACTCCGCCCACTGCTGCAAATCCCACATTTTATCATTGGTTGAGATAATGGCAACGAACAACTTGATGCGGTCTTATCCACAATTATTGTATTCCAAGGCGCACGTTTTCCTCCATGTTAGCATTTCAATTGAACAACAATCGAAATTTAACGTGACGTGTCTAGATTGAAGCGATAGGCGATTTCTATACAGACCACTCTCTTAGTTACACTTTAAAGCAGTGATTCATTTTCTTAACAATTTCTGAACGATAATAATGGATTGCCCCTTTGTCGGACATGGGAGCGCAGATCGTTGCTTGTAGTCGACACTGCATGGCGAGTCGCGGGATCTAGCGGCAATGGGTCTGGTGGTACCATAGCCGAGCCGCGGGGTCTAGCGGTACCACTGTGAGGCGCCAAACCGGACAAAAGCCGAGCGAAAATTTCGAGCGAGAAAAGACTACTAGTTACTAGTACCGTTACTATTCCACCTGTGGGCAGGCGTGCTTCTATTGTCATATCAATTTAACTCCAGTCAGTAGCTATTTTTCTTACACTTGCTAACAATACAGAGTGTATTACACAATACAAAGTGCAATGTGTAATAGTGTTTTGCTGCTGTAGACTATTTTGTGTGTGAAAAAGTTTTCAAGGGTTAGTTGTGTTTCAATGTGTTGCTAATAAGATGGTGCTCAAGACCATTAGAATTGCTTGTTTGCACACTCTTCAGCAACAGGGTTAGCTAACCCTTTTAATTTCAATTAAATGCTGCTGCAAAGTATTGCAAATATAGAAAGAAATATAATTGGTAAACAGAGGCACTTCGTGGCTATGGGTCAGCTGCTTCACAAAAACTAAACGGTCCTTCAAACCTCTCTCGTAACTCGGTCTCTGTCGCGCACGTTCGTTCCTTTAGTTTCGCTCGGCTTTTGGCAGGTTTGGCGCCTCATATACCAATGGGTCTGGCGGTACCGGAGCCGAGCCGCGGCGTCAGCACGGCGGTACGGCAGCGGCGAGTGCTGTTTGCGTTTCAGCGTGGTGTCTATGTTTTTGACGCGCTCCGTAACAGCTCGCAGCACAAAACCACCAGAGATTAAACTAAGATTAAGGTTAATAATTACAACGTTATTAATATAGTTTTGTAACGTTAATGATTCAATTGATGCATGTTCAAATTATGTAATTACAGTAGGCTGTATAGTAAACTGCAGCTTTACCTTTCTATTATAATAGGGCTATATGTTGGTTATTTTTATCACCAATAAAAAATACTGTCTGGTGAACGCTAGATGGCTTCAACTAGTCTCGCAGAGCCAGCCTTTCCATGGTGGCGCAAGCACAGAAATAGCAATGACAGCTTGGGCATTCCCTGATTTATCACATTTTCAGGGTACGATAGATGACGGCTTTTGAAGCTGTACATGAACGCACATTTTTCAGGTTGACCATAGGGTCGGAGATTGAGAGAACTCGTTCCTCGAGATTGACATCAGGTGTTGTGAAACGGAAACTCAAGCCAAGCGCTCGCTTGAGTCAGAGTTCTTGTTTGAACTTCATCATTCAGTCATTGCTACATATATCTATATATATATATTGCATATTGTATTACACACAGCGTGGAAGTAAGTACATGAAGCATCATGCAGCGGGAAGAGTTAAGATTCAGCGATAATGTCATACAACGCTCATTGTGGGAAGAAGGACTCACAACATGGAGAATACCTTGACCTAATACAGATGGAGACAATCATGAAGAGGTTAAATGTTGTAAATAGCTCGTATTGGCCACATTGACCCTGTGACGTCACTGGCCTACATGGTATTATGTGCAACGGTATATATATATATAGGATATAAGTAATTCAAACTTCACAGTAAACATTACATTATATAACATTTGAAAAGTATTGTAACTGTGTGTGTGTGTGTGTGTGTGTGTGTTTATAGTTACTTTAAACCACCATAACAATGATCCAAGGTGGATTTTGTGGTTATTATATTTATGTTGCTTTCTTTTCTTCCAAATTTGGATTAGGATAAATTATAGCAAAAGGAATTGAAAAAAATCGCCATACAGGATAATAGGCATATATTTAATATACTTTATCTTATTTAATATAACCATCTATAACATGGACCTAAATGTTACACAGAATAACTCTCCATATAAAAAAGGTTTGCATCTGGTTCAGAACTGTCGTTTTTCTTGTATTGTCCAAACATTATTATGAAGGGAATTTCGGTTTTATTAAAGAAATGCTGGTGTTACCTGAGATTTTGAGGCTACCTTTTACCATTTAGTCCTACAGCGGTAACTGCTAATTGTAGGCACCAAATACTCTATTTTATTCAAATGTTATTTTTGAATACCATATTTTCTTAGATAATTGTAATTATTTTAGGCTATTTTTCCAAATGGTTTGAAGCAAATTCTATATTTTTCTCCATATTTTTGACCTTGTGTAGGCTACCCTTACTAGGTCAGAACAAATGAACACGCCCAACGGCAACAAGGTTCAACTTTACCGATGTTCAAGGATAAAAGCTCAATAATTATTCTCGTCGCATATGAATGGCACGTTCTCGCGTGTTCTCGGGGTCAAGGTTTGTAGGTCAGCTTAAGGGCGCCTCCTAGTGGCCGAGTAGGCTACGTCAAGAGTTTCAATAACAGGTAGTAATGATGCCAAGGTAAAGAGATAATCGCCCCAGGACGACCAGTTATAGGCTACCTATGGCGCATGTTAAAATGCCAACTGAAGTATTTAGCTTTTTCTAGTAACCTGTCTTGACATAGTGGATCATTATCTGTCCTGGGTTTAAATGATTGAATTCTGTTGAACTCGGAAATTGAACAAGACTAAATCATTTGAACCAATAGCCTATTTAAACCACATCATTTTTTTTTGAAAAACGAAAAGGTAGGCCTATAGGCTAAACTATTACGAGCCTACAACTAAGAGATTAGCCTATAAAATAATGTCTAATTTATAAATATGCCTACATCCTATTCATTCATTATTATGTAAATTCCTGACATTTTGTGGATTAAGAAATAGTGCAAACGGGAGAACATCTTGTATGTATATATATTTAAAGATAATATTTTTTAATGACAATTCAATCTTTTTACTCGCAGGTTTTATCAAACACGCAGGCCATAGGTAACCCCTCAAAACCCCGTTCATCTAGGCCTATTCCTTTATAATTATATAAATTATAGGCCTACAAATACATTTTATTTATCTTAACGGAGTAAGTATAAAAGAAATACTTCCTCTTACTTTCAACTCAAGATGCAGTTTAAAAATGACACGATTTCCAAATCTTGATTGATTGCAGGATTGTGAAATATAGCCACAATTTACGTCATTTGGCGTCAGCAGTTATTCGAACTAGCCTATTTTAATTACGGTTACAATCAGTTGTGACGTTATGAAAATGCGTTAATTTATTATTTGAGCAAGCCGAGGGTCCCTCCTTCTGCACGGTGTAGGCTGCAAGATAAACTGCAGCCTACAGGTAGGTAAATACTCGTGTTTTAACAAATCCACAGGTTCCTAGGTCTACACAAATGTAACACTAAAACGAAATGTTTTAGGAGTTTAAAACAATTTAAATCGATCGAATAACTCCAATTTAACCCTACTACCACTCTTGTCCATCTCGTCAACTATTGTTGATTGAATGATAAGGGATTATTTCAACACGTAAGTTGGTCCCATAGACTGTATATATATTTTATGATAATTTAATCCACTCATTTGACTCCATTGAGTCTAGCCTAGTTAATTTCAAATGTAGCCCTAATATAGTCTAGCAAATGTAAACGTAGTAGGCAAACCAGTCGTTGTAGCTTATAGACTTACAGCATTATGTTTGTATCAAACAAGAAACTAGTCATCAAGTTCAATCTCCGTGACCTAGCGAGAACGGTAGGCTACATATGTTGAACATTTCTGTGTGCTTCTCTTGCTTGTTATAAGGCAGAAATTAAGGATTTCACGGCCGTGTGGACTCTAATGTAACCGGGGAGGCTGAGAGTGGAGTGGGAGAGTGACACAGAGGAGAGAAGTTCATTATTCCGCTGAAAAGGAAACCAATGGCTTTCACGATCACCATGGTAACTGGCCTTTATTTTCCACGTCAGACCTATGATGAGGTACTTCACAGCATTAAGCACATTGCAAGGTAAAAGGGGAAATATTGCTTTCCAATGCCAATAGACCTTGGATATTGATCGGCGTGCCAATTCCTGAACCGTGCCTCAACCTACCTTCAGCTAACTTGCTTAAAAGAAAGAATGAAACAGTGAAATTCGATGTGCCTGACGGTCAGATGGGTTAGGTGCTTGTGGCTGTGTGCATGCTCCAACCATCTTGGACATTCAATCTTTACATCATTAAATTGTTATTTGTGTGACAGTATGAAGCGCTCGCAAGGCAAAAGATATTTCTGCAGTCGAGCGAAACTCCCAGGCACACGGCGACCGTAGAAAGTCGAACCACAGCGATTACAAATATTACACCTACAACGCAACATAACCAGCGCGTAAGCACTTGCCTCGCTATCATGCGGACAGCGAGGCTAGCCCCCCGGCCGAGCTGCCTGCAGGTGACCTTGCCTGTGTTCCCCTATAGGCCCTGCCGTGTTACCGACGAGGTCAGAGACGAGCACGGGTCCAAGCCATGGGTGGTGGAGCTAGCCTGGTTAGTGAGAGGACTGCTGTGGATTAGCATAGCTGAAGACAGGGAGACAAGGCAGGGGTAGATGCGGACTAGGTGGTGGT
>OMKP01078933.1:0-11546 GCA_900302375.1 Bathygadus melanobranchus
GTGATTAAGGTGCTCTGGTTTCTGTCAGGGTGAAGGGTGGCATCGAAGCTTTGGACAGATGGACTTAACCTACAAACAACATCCCATGCTTAACACAATAAAGTACAACATAATCTTATCTGATGGGGGAAAAAAACATGTTTTAACAAGCTGAACACACCCACTCAGCAAAGTGTGTGTGTGAGAGAGAGAGTTATCTTAATGATGTTGGAGAAAGCAAACAGACCACAAGCACAGTTCAATACCACTACCAAAATTATTTACATGAATTATCGTTAACAGTCTGCCTAGCAACAGGGCCCTGATGGCCCCAAAGATGAGCTCATTAGTTAAGTGGCTCCAGGTGGTCTGCTGGCTGTGTGTGTGCACTGTGATTTATGAACCCTTTTAAAAACAGCACTATGTTACCATAGTTACCTGAGTGCTCAGAGAAGAACACTAAACAGTATTAGCAAACTCCTCCAATTTGCACCTCACTTCAAACACATTGGCCAAACAACATGTGATTTGGCAAATCAGCAAAGAGTCAAATTCTCTTTGCTGATTTGAAAGTTTGAACGTTTTGAGTTTTGTTGGGGGGTTTTTTTGGTTGTTATTTTTGGAAGATGTGCACCTCTGCACATGCGAGACTGTTTGCTTTGATACGACCTGTGGAAACTGCTTTTGTTTGGCCAGCTGGATGAGCTGTCATTAACGATGAAAGAAGCCCACAGGTTTTTATTACAGCCGCACTCTCGTGTACAACAACACCGGGCGGATGTGTGTACAGGAAAGAATAACGACAGTGCATTTGTAGATGATTTGTTATCATCTACAATCAGATAATTGCAGTGACATAAGGGGGTTTATCACAAAACAGCTAACATAAGATGTATTTATCCATCAATGTGTATTTATACAAAAATAAAAACAACAATGAGACATGGGAGCAGGTTTTGGTCGGTCCAAAACAAGCGACAGTGGTGCGGAAACAAGAGAACCTTGAGAACCATGAGTCCAGGGACAACGTCAGTGTTCACCAATGAAACAAGCTCTTATGAATCGGCTGCATATGCTGCTTCTGCACAAGTGACAACTCTTTTTTTCACTTTCACTGGAATAATTCTCTTTCGTTATCTGGTTTCCGAATGGCAGAAAGCAACAGAGCAGGATGTGCAGAAGCTGAAGCAGAAGCTCATGTCTGCTTATGACTTCACGGCCGACGGAAAACTACAGATCCAAGAGGTACATACAACAGGCATGGATGAGATTAGCTATAGTTGAATATAGTTGTGTTATAAAGTTATTGTGCTACTTACATATTACATATTACTGATATATTCTATTTGATGTGTGTGGGCTATTAAGATAATGTAGCCCTTGTTGCCATGTGACTTGGGCTTCACGAAACGGAAAGATCATTTACACAACAATAAACAACAATCCATTAGTGCCGGTCGGGTAATGCATTACCATATCGTCCAGTTGAAATAACATAACTGCATTCAGAGAGCGAATCAATATTTATTAGCAGTAATGGCTGGTAACCATAAGGGATGGTTCACATAATCATGTCGCAGTGATTGTGGTGGATTATTTCCTCGTCGTGGCCCACTCGATGAATGACTGAATGAATGAAGAATACATGTACTGTATTGTATCAACAGGACATCAACAGGAGAATACATAGTGCCCGGGAGCGGACGCCCTATTGGAGCGCCCTCAAGCGCCCTCTATTCTCCCGTAATCGTCCTAGTTATATAGCTTGCCCTCTCCCTTTTAGATTGCCGCTATCCCATCTGTTTGCGTCAGCATCTGGGTAATTTGGCACACATTTCTATGACAGTTGTCCCACATCCTGATGTTTTCCCACGGATGTCTTCCTCTATCTCTTAGATTGTCGTTTATAGGGCCTGCTCGTACGCAGGCGTTCCCACGCTATGTTCTTGTTATTTATATATCTGCTTGAATATGTTGGTTGTTGAATTCAACTATAACACTTGAATATGTTGAATATATAATTACCACGCATATATGTTATATATGTTGTAACCATCATGACATAACGCATGATTTAAACATTGCAGTGTACACAGAGAGATGGTGTCCCCAGGGATACAAAACCTAAAAAAGAGCTGTATTCATACGACGATGTGTTTCAAAGTTACCAAAGTGAGGGCTTTTCTTATGAAAGACAAGACTCGCAAGACGCGCTCGATGTCCTTACAATATCCAACTGACACAAAGACAAAGCCTCGGGCGGAGCCCGCAGTACGCAGCACTTATACACTTGGCAACATGTAGGCCTATCTCTGAGTTCAAAGTCATCGGTTGTGATGGACAGTAGCAGTACTGCAGCTACCGCAATTTAATTGTCATATTTTTGGTGTGGGTCCAATTTAATCTCCTAATGCTAGTGCAATATGATTAAGGCGCAACATGGCAGGAGAGAAAGAGATGTATCTACCAGACCGAGATGGGCTAAATTACTATTACAAAATGCACAACATGTATCTTTAAAAAATATATATAACAAAATATATATATATATATATTATTATTATTATTAGTAGTAGTAGTAGTAGTAATGGTATTATTATGATTATTACTACTATGACACTTTTCCCTCCAGTTAGCCCACATGATCCTTCCAGCAGACGAAAACTTCTTGCTGCTGTTCCGCAGGGAGGCTGCGCTCAACAACAGTGTTGACTTCATGAAGGTGAGTTGAAGAGGCTCCTCGCTGCGCCTCTCTCTCGCTCTCTCTCTCTCGCTCTCTCTCTCGCTCTCTCTCGCTCTCTCTCTCGCTCTCTCTCGCTCGTATATATACCGAGAAGGGATTTTCTTTACTGAAATGAAGAGTTTCATCGCTGAATCTATTAACACTGAGTGTCCCGCTGGACTAATGTCTTAGTCGGCTGCTCTCACAGGGGATCATCACTTGTTTATGCGACGTCTAATTCTGAAGACCAAAGAAAGCGAGGACATAATTACACAAATAATAATTTATATATCCAATATACATTCGAAGCAATAAAATAAAGGGAAGAGGGGCTTTACCGTCACCGGCTTTAGAGCGTAATTACTGCCATCTAGTGGTTAGAAGTAGATTACCATAGCCTCAAGTGACCCAACCAGGTAAGTCTTTCGTTGATTAGTCTAGTGGGGATGTATTCTTGTATGGCCTGTAGAATATGCTATCTAAATGAGACATTATCGATCTTCTGCTTCACAACAGATATGGAGGAAATATGATGCTGACTCCAGTGGTTGCATATCGGCCCAAGAGCTAAAGGTAGGCGCGCACACACACACGCATGATGTACGTACTTGACAACATGTTCAAAGCAAGGTCATTTAACTTCGTAGAATGAAGTGTTTACTGCAGTGGGAAGGTAATGTCGGAAAGTCGCGAGAAGCCAGTACAATTAAGTGACTAGTGATTGGGGATTGGCTGTTGTTAATTGGCCGTCTCAATTGTGTTATTTTTTTCTGTCCTCTAGGCTTTCCTACGAGACCTTTTCCAGCAGCACCACAAGGAAGTGTCACCCGGCAAACTGGAGGAGTACACCGATGCCATGGTAGTTTTACTAATAACCGCGCGCACACACATGCACACATCTCACACACGCGGACACGTCCACACATTTATAAACCTTACATGGAAACAACGAGATTCAGAGACACAGATTCATGGTTCTGTTCATATAGTTCCGCTCATCAGTTCTATTCATGCCGTTCAAAACGTTTTCATTTCACTCCTCGCAGATGAAAATATTTGACACAAACAAGGATGGTTGTTTGGAGTTGAATGACTTGGCCAGGTATTGTTTTGTTGTCATTATTTTGTTAAATTGTTGTTGCACAAAGTGTTTGCACTATAAATTACTAATATTTGTTGCTTTTTCCTTCATTTAGAATCCTGGCGATGGATGAGAACTTTTTGCTCCAATTTAAATTAGATGTGAGTAATAAAGTTACAATTGAATGTCAAATAATTCAAATAAATGAGAGTGAAGAGGTATACATTTATTTATTTTATTCAGCCAACTGGAGGAGCAAATGTGTTTCTTCTTATTTTTCATGTCATTTTAATTAATTGTAATTAAATGTTGAACTCCTCGCCTCCTGCCTTCTCTATTGTGAATAATATGTTTTCATAACGACTCCTTTCCCCTCAACTTCAGGCCTCCAGTCAAGCAGAGAGGAAAAGGGACTTTGAGAAGATCTTTGCCCACTATGATGTTGTAAGTCTAAACAATGTCTTCCAGGCGTGTGCATATGTTTAAATAAAGAATATATTACTTTTTTTTTCTCTGCAAAAGCAAGTGAAAGTTATGCACATATCACCTGCATGCGCTTAGGATCAAATTATGTTTTAACCATACACCTAACAAGTGTATTACTCTTAGGTCTAGTATTATTATGGAACAAGCCCGATTGGCCCAATTGACCATCCATTGTGGACCAATGGAATACCAGCTTTGCTATGGGACTCACGTGGTCGTGAGAGACTGTTGATATCAGCTTCATGATGTTAGAAGCCACTTGACTACAGTGCGTCACTGCTGGGATTCTCTGTGTGTATGTTTACTTCTTCATTCCTCTCTCTGTCAGAACAAGACAGGAGCGCTGGAGGGAGCAGAAGTGGACGGTTTTGTGAAGGACATGATGGAACTGGTCAGGGTGGGTGCAGTTCGTTGTTGGTCGTGCTTATGTGGTCAGTTGAGCAACGCTGTGCTCTCCAGACTTTCCACATCCCACACGTTCCATTCCATTCCACAACTGGCTCTGTGAGACTAATTCTTCCTCTCTCTCTCTCTCTCTCTCTCTCTCTCTATCTCTCTTCCCCACACACACACACACAGCCCAGTATCAGTGGACAAGAGCTGGACAAGCTGAAAGCAGTCCTGCTGGGCCACTGCGATGTCAACAAAGATGGAAAGATCCAGAAGAATGAGCTGTGTCTCTGTCTGGGAGTGCGGCCCCGGCCTTAGGGCAGACACGCTAGTGAATGTGTCCTAACATGGGTCTGTTAATAAGGGCTGTGCACATGGTGCAGGCCCCAGTGGAAGGCTTTGGCTGCTGTGTGTGATGAGTCTGACCCCTTTGCTTCTAGAACTGCGTCTATGCGGACCTTTCTATGCAGACCTTAGTTAGATATTGGAAAAGAGAACCTGGCTGCCACACATGTCTTTTGTGCATGCTGTAGACAAAGAATCATGTGTTTTTTGTTTTTTTTGTAACCTTTGTCATCGTAAAATTGCTCTGAAATTGTTGGTAGAAAGAATGTTGGTAATAAATGAATAAATGAATAAATACGATAAACGTTTCTATTGACTACAACGGTGAACTACATGCAACAAAGGTTAGTGTAGGCCTATTATCACGTATGGCCAGCAACTAGTGGGAAACCCTGTCTAGGAGCCAGGAAACCACCGCTGCCTCATCGCCTTCCTGTCTGATCTAAAAGAGTCATTTCCTCTTTTGCTCAGCGTACGCAACGCAAGGTGGAAACGCTTCTCTGTCACCGGCAGCATGTTGCGGCCTGGAACACGCTGAGTAATATTATATGTAATGTTATAGTCACTCGTTAAAGCGAGCCTGCACTGGTTTTAATGTTACTAAACGTATTTGTAATTGATTTATTTAAGTTGGCAATAGCATTTAAAGGTGCAGAGTGAAAACACTTATTTGATTAACTTCACCACTTCTATTAAAGTGTTTTCATGTTGCAGGATGGTTGGGTGATACGTGGATATAGACCCCATATCCCAGGCATCCCAGTCACGTCTCTTTGTGTATCCTTCAGGTTGAAGATGACTCAGAGAGGTATAGGCCTCAGGCAGTTCAGCAGGTCTTACTGTTCCTGTTGAAGACCTGACCTGCATCATGATCACTGGATTGTGATGGGTTGCTTAATGTATTAACGACCATGTGTGGGACTGAAAAAACAGAACTAGATTTTGATACAAATATCCGGTCCTCAATTGATGGCTGCTTTTGGTTCCGTGTCCATATTTGGATAGGAAATACATGGAGGCCTAAGGACAGAACATCATATGGCCACAAGAGAGCAGCAAATATCCTAGCGTTTTACCGTTCTATATTTAATAATATCAACTTTTTCACTAATCTGCAAATGTTAGGCAGGCAAAATGAACGTGTGTGTGTAGTGTACAAATTAATGTTAGTGTGCTACTTTATTCAGTGTCAATGATTTCCGGGTTTTCTGGTCAAGTCATCCAGTTAACCACGCACTTAATTAAAACAGACAATCACCGATGGAACAATAAGCATATGTGCCATTCTTGGAAAGTGTGTTTATTAATATTTAAAACAATCAAACCCTCACATGCCCCGAGGACTGCTTTGATGGGAGATAGCTACGAAATATGAGCAATATATGATATGTGATGAGTGAACTGACTGTTCGGTGGTTTACAGATTGCTAGCAATCTGGTTGTGGAGATTAAGCAAGGAGGCTTGGAGGCGTGCGTTGCATAATACCACAAGAACAATGGAGGCTTTTCATCACTCCTGTGCATCTGCCAAAATGTCTGTGAGCTTTTAAGACTGATTTCACGGAATCATATCGATGATTGGAAATAAATATTGTGCTTTTACGGTACGACCAGAATTTAATTGGGATTTGCGAAATGAAAATAAAACCTCCCCAAAACTATCATGAAGTTTTAATAAAAGTGTGCGGGACATTGGACAGTGGACATTGACAGTGCCTGCACTGACTCACATCAAAAATAAACAAGTTCAGACAGTTACATCAATTTCATCTTCTTTGGGTTAGAACAGAGCTAGCACAAAAATATTAAAAAATGGAGAGCGATCACAAGGGTACAGTTTTAATGTGCAACTCTTTTTTCAATGTCAACATGGATGAGGATCCATTGATGAGACATGAATTCACCGTGGAGATGAAAACCAGCTTTCTCCATATTTTATCATAGAAAATAGGATGACATCTGTCGTGGATCTGTCAACTCTCTGTCATAAAAACCGTACTCATTGCTAAAACAGTACATAGTGCAACTGTGTTATCTGTTACCCCCAGGTCCCAAGAGATTGTGGCTTCGAAATGCAAACTCTATTCATCAATGGGACGAGATTAAAATACAAAGGTCACTTGTGTTATCCTGTCCAGCAAACCTTCTATGTGCCAAATATATTTGATGTGCCAAATATATTTCCTACAGTTTAGACCGGTAACACACAGACAGTCAACTGCATGTTTGTTAAGTTTGGACGTTTTAGATGAAGGGGGTGGGGAGTGACATTATGTAGGCTACATAAACCGGTTCTTATCCAACCGACGTGAACTTTCCTTCACCATTCAGCAGTGAGTTCTGCATAACAATCTGTGGCTTCGAGCAGAGCTACCGATACTGTGGCGCCCTGCATGTCGTTCGTGTCTAAAGCTGTGCACCGCAAACACCCCGAACCCATGGCTCTCTGAAGCCAAATGAAATCAAAAACACACGAATCGAACCAACCAGTCAATAAAGCTAAGCCTTGCGTACAATCTTGTAAGAGGCAGGTGTGTGCGGGACGCTTCTTACTGCTATAACAAGCGTCAGACACGGCTAAACCCTCCCGGGCGGTGAGCTACGCACCGGCCTTGGTCGAAGCCTTGGAGGTCCGCAGCCTGTGGGCGAGACGACTGTGCAGACTGTGCTGTCTACTTCTGTTCCTCGGTTCTTCTCGCTTCCCTCAAGCCGTGTCCTTTTTAGTTCTGCAATGTCCAGACTTCAATGTTTTGCACCACAAAGTCTTGCTGCGTGGAGAGCGGTTGGTTGTGGAAGGTTGGACAGGAGTAGCTGGCTCCGCGGTACAAGTTGGAGTCCAGCCACAGACCAAAGCCTCCCCTGTAGGCCAACAACAGAATCCCATGGTTAGGCGTTACCATGACAGCCAAGAGGTAAGGCAAAGGCAACTTTGCCCTATAAGGCTATAAGGTTAGCAGGAAATATAGGTAACTTACGCTCCTCCCCCGATCTGCAGAGATTCCAGGTGTCCTCTAACAAAGTAAGAGTTCTCACCACTCCACCGGTAGGCCTGGGAGAAAATAGGGAAATATATACTGTTAAAATGCAATTAAATGTATATAAAATTATAACTGGTCTGCAACCAAGTGAATATCCACATCTATCTTTCATGATTCATCACTTCTTCAAATCATGGTCTGCATTTGTTTATTAGACTCAGCCTCACCCACACAACATTACCCCTTAAGTGCAATTCTATCTAACTATCTCTTGTGCTCATAGATTTAGAAGTGAGAATGCGCTCGTACTTTGAAATCGGGGCTGAACCTGTAAAGGAACGTTTCTCCTGTGCCATAGCAACTGTCACTGACTTTGAAAGGCTCTGTGGAAAAGGCTCCAAACACCTATAGGACAAATAAAACCCAAATATGAATAGCATGCACATATTAATAACCCAAACATATTCATTCATCGTAAGAAGAAGAAGACAAAGTATAGGGTTAGGGTTAGGGTGTCAGGCTTTGCACTGTAGTCTTTGACCAAGGGTGGGGAGCATGGGCCAACCTTGCTTTGCATGTCTTTGATGACCAGCAGGACGGGGTTGTCGAGACCGGCCATGTTCCTGTACAGTGTCTTCAGACTGGTCCCGTGGACCGCGGTGCTGTAGGCCAAGTGCCATGGATACCCCTGCGTTCTGGCTGGCATGTGGGCGGCAAGCTGTCGACACAAGCCAAGAATTCGTCTGGCGATATGCTACGGTACTAATGAGTAAACGGCCATGCGGCTTACGATCGCATTATACAACCCAAATCTGTGGAGGGCCATAGGTAACGCAGGTAAGAAGAGACATACCCTCTCTAGGTGCTGGTCGTTCAGCAGAAGGCTGTGGTCACAGAGGACAGGGAAGAGATCCTCCTCAAACTCCCCCGACTCCGATCCCTCGGAGCTGCACACGCTCTGTCGCCTCTTGGAGTCATTCACAGTGATGATCTGTGGGCGCACACAGGAGGACAAAACCCACGGGCATCACTTATCATGACTGCTGTGCGCAGTGCTGTTCTGGAATATGTTACGCTGTTGAATACCCGCTGACTGAAAGAGGAGAGAGGGACACAGTTACTGTTGTCACCATCAAAAGATCGTTTTGAGGATGATTCATGAATTAATGAATGAACCAGTCCATCAATCCATCCATCCAACCAATCAATTAATACATGGATCTACTGGGAAAAGTAATAATATATCCTAGTTTTTCTTCATGTTTTGAAAACAAAACAAAACATGTCCTACCTGAACATAAGGCTCTGCACAGTTAGTGGCAAAATACAGAACTCTATTCTCCAGTGTTGGCCGCATGGTTCCAGATCACCGTCTCTCTCTCTCTCTCTCCTTGCCTTAACCCTGGTTACAGTTACACATGTGCTTTTAAACCTGCCTCCTGCTCGTCCTTTATGATGTGTGAGTTTCCCTTTTTGCGAAAAGAAAGAGACTAACTGCCAGAGAATGTTTAGTGGGGGGGAAGTATGCCCATATATAGAGAGGGCATGATTTCCCACAACCCTCATGGCAGGCTGCCAAGCACATGGCTGCAGGCCAGAGATATTATCCCCGCCTCAGAACACAGTCAAGACCAGAGAGAGAGGGAGGTCATGTTACAACATTAGAGAGAAAGAGAAAGCTACAGTTACAGCAGACATTTAGTAGAAAGTGGAAATGCAGTAGACGCAGTTGGACAGGGGACGATGTAGTGGGACAGGGGAGGCTGTAGTTGGACAGGGGATGATGTAGTGGGACAGGGGATGCTGTAGTGGGACAGGGAGGCTGTAGGAGGACAGGGGATGTTGTAGTGGGACAGGGGATACTGTAGTGGGACAGGGGAGGCTGTAGTGGACAGGGGATGCTGTAGTGTGACAGGGGAGGCTGTAGTTGGACTGGGGATGCTGTAGTGGGACAGGGAGGCTGTAGGAGGACAGGGGATGCTGTAGTTGGACTGGGGGTGTTGTAGTGGGACAGGGAGGCTGTAGGAGGACAGGGGATGCTGTAGTGGGACAGGGAGGCTGTAGGAGGACAGGGGATGCTGTAGTGGGACAGGGAGGCTGTAGGAGGACAGGGGATGCTGTAGTGTGACAGGGGATGCTGTAGTGTGACAGGGGAGGCTGTAGTTGGACTGGGGGTGTTGTAGTGGGACAGGGGAGGCTGTAGTTGGACAGGGGATGTTGTAGTGGACAGGGGAGGCTGTAATGTGACAGGGGAGGCTGTAGTGGGACAGGGGATGCTCTAGTTGAATGGGGGGGCTGTAGGAGGACAGAGGATGCTGTAATCGGACAGGGGAGGCTGTAGGAGGACAGGTGACACTGTAGGAGGACAGGGGACACTTTAGGAGGACAGGGGAAACTGTAGGAGGACAGAGGACACTGTATTCGGACAGGGGAAGCTGTGGGAGGACAAGGGAGGCTGTAGGACGACAGGGGATTCTGTAGCAGCTCACCTGCCAGTTGCTGGCAGCAGGTGTGTCGCGGTTGCCCAGGAGCTTGTTGATCACGTTAACTTTGTCTTTCTCCAAAACCAGGTTGCGGCTGTTGTTGTTCTTCTCCCTGACTACGTAGCGCGGCCGGCCGGACTTTTTATTATCTTTGGTGTACATTTCTGGACTCCACTGGACGAAGAAGGTGTAGAGGTGGTCAACCCTACGGACACAGAACATGTTGATTAAGGATTGCTGTTGGCAAATGGCAAAAAAACATTAAATTCTACATAAACATAAACATTTTTCCTCTGGGTATATCTGGGTAAACACAACCCAGCCCTTGCAGTTGAGACATTTTGGGATAAACAGTTTCATAAACACAATTGAATTTGAAATAATGCCAGTTGGGCTGAAAGTTGAGACAAGTTTAAACAGGAGTAGCGAGTGAGAGGAACTTGTTTTGGAACGTTCTATTGTGCTCTGACGGTTCTGCCGGTTGTAACGGTTACCACGGACTTGCAAGACTTTATATCATTACAAGTTAATACTGCATCCAATATCAGCATCAAAAACCAAATTACAATATTTTTCCCCTCCTCAAAGTTCCCAACAATGTCAAAAAATAAGGAAATGTTCATTGCATAACATTTCCTGTCTTCTCTTCTTCTCCCTCAAGTCACTCACATAGCACCGTTTGTTATTCAAAGGATTTTTATTGATGAACGAAAAGGCCCTGCATCTTCCCCTCATTTGACGGCAGTATAGTATTTACACTCCCCCCTTAAGTTGATTAAAATATAGCTCAAGGAAACGAGCTGCTAGTGGACCAACACATCCACCCTATATTATCCACCCCCGTCCTTCCTGCTCATCTCAACCCCATTCCATTCATTCCTGGTACTCACTCTCCAACGCTGTAGGCAACTCCCATGGTCGGTCGAACCCGGGTGAGATGAGGTGAGGTGTGCTGAGAATGTGTGGGTGGGGGAAAAAAGAGAGAGCGGGAGAGAGAGAGGGAGAGGGAGATGGAGGCTCAGTGCCGGTGCAGCTGCTGCCATGGGCTGCTTTTTATATGTTAGGTACAATCACCCTTTGAC
>OMKP01078934.1:0-17134 GCA_900302375.1 Bathygadus melanobranchus
TTTCATTTTGACCTGAGCTGCCGATGGATTATTCATGCTATTGCTTGCGTGCCTTGCTTCCCCGATGTTCAGGGCACTTTAAAGACACATAAATTACATCGGAAGTACTTTCTGGAGAAAGGAAGGAAAGAAATGCAGAAAGACAGGATAACAGGATATGTGGGTAAGGGAAAGGTCATGTTATGTGTAAGCGTCTGTGTTGCTGGAACGCAGGAGGCTGTTGTTTAGGTCTGGTTGCGTGTCTCACTCTCAGTACAACATTTAGTTTGTGACAGTTATAATTCTAATATTCTGACTTAGTCGTACAAGTACGAAGCAATGATTTGTACATATTTTCATTGTGTTCGGAGGAGAGATCAGCTGATTTAAAAAACTATACGATATATGAGATACAAATGTGAAATGTCTGTGTTTTAGTCCAACAATATTTAATAATGTATGTGTTTGATATGATTATGAAATTATCATTTCAAATACCATTCTGTGCTGATGGATTGAATTGAACATTGGAAGAACAAAGGACCTGAGTATCTGTAACCCTAACCCTGTTTCAGGATGCATGTTGAGCATCAAAACCTTACTCCTTATTCATTTGTAGTTTCTCACTACTGATACTACACATACTTTTTGGTCCACTACACTTTTGACAGTTGGGAAAACTTCCAATTTAAAAGAGCTTTCCGACCTTCCTGGACTTGGCAGTCCGATACGAGAAGGAGTTCAGGCTTCAGCGGGACTGGGGGATGTGACCCGTGTTATCGCGGGTCACGCTCGGCACCAGTACTGTGTTGTCAAAAACATAATAACACCTGTGTTTCCTTTTTTCAGTTGAAATGCTGCCTTCCATTATTCCACTACATGACCCGTACGTGAACAGCACTACTCGGCTTCCATTTTCCTTTCCGTTTCTTAGAGTTCTGTGTTGGAGAAACATTGCAGAGTAACACCAACATCTTCATATCGTTGCACCCTTTATGTCATGGCTGCAGGCGGGAGTGGAGCAGAGAGTTGGCGGGATAACATTTTCAATAATCCATCTGCCAGCGCTGCTGAGACAGGTAGAATAGTGCTGATAAGTCAAGCTTTAAAACAATTCATATAATTTACTCGTTAGCATTAGCTATGCATGAGGTCTTCTTTATCATGCCGAACAGTGAATTTGCTACTGTAAGCAGGAGCCAATGAGATATATAGCATGTACGCGTATGGGAATAAAATGGAAATGAAGGCCGATTGTAGAGAACCAGCGAGGGCCAATTGCGATCCCAGTGTGAAGTGTACTTAAACCGCGCGCAGTTTAGCAGAAGCTCTTTGCTAAATAAGTGGAGTGTTCAACAAACTGTTCATCAGTCACTCCGACCTCACAAAAACTCATTTGTTGCGTAACCTCATTTCTTTTGTTACACTTGTTACCAAACGTTTTGCCATCCTACAGTTTCAATCTCATATTTAAAAGGAATCAGAAACCAATATCCCCTACCGCGACACATTTCAACGTTTTAACAAATAATCCATAGCCATGCTGAACCCTGGGAGCAGCAGTCGTCATTCTCAGCCCAGAACTATAAACTGCCACTGATTCACAGTCTCAGCGTTTACCCCCCGAGGGGGGAGGGGAGGGGGGGCTCCCTCTATGGGCATCACCAGTATGGGCCGTCGTCATGGCAGCAATGGCGCCTTCCACACACACACACACACACACACACACTCTCACACACACACACAAAATAACGACATTATCACTCGGACCTACTCTCACATTCGCCTCACTTCCAGATGCGGCAGCAGCAAAAGTCAGCTTGATTCATGGTCAGAGGTGCGTAATACTCTCTGTAATACTATGCATAGGAAAGGTTATCAATCTCTTCAATGGGGCTTGTACATCGCGACGTCACCTCACAATGGCCGCCGCCATTTTGGAAGCATTGGAGCATTGGAATGTTAGTTATTATGTTAGTAGTGATGGTTTTTTGGTCATTGTTTAGTAGATAACCGTGAAATGATTTGTCATTATGGGGGAGACATTGTTGTGTTGGAAACAAAACAAAACAAAGTTTTCATTAGCCTAGGTTATGGTATATTTATGTTGGTTTAGGATTTTACAGTACTACAACTCTCTTGAGTCCTCTTAATATGGCGGCGCATTGGCAACAAAAAAATCCCATGATGCATTCTGATGTACATGCCGTATTGACCTTTTTTCCCTCTCCTCTCCATTCCTGATAAAGCGTTGCTGTCGTTAATGAGCTGTGTCTCGGTGCCCCGAGGCTCAGCGAACGTCGGTTGGAATCAATGGCTCGCCAAGTGTTGTGAGTGAACAAAATGCCCTCTGATTCAGCGGCGCTCGCTTGATTGTTTCGCGGGGCTGCCACAGAGAAGGCACATCAACGGATTTGTACATGCGATTCATGCAATGACTTCCCCGACGATTACATGGCTCTCGTTAATAGATAAAGATTGCTGCTTGAGCGGATTGCGTACGTGACACACTTTGCTCGGGTGGTTTTACAGGATATGTTGCCTGTGTTCTAAACACATGTTAATTTGAATGTCCATTGAGCTTGGATAATGTGGACTAACGGCGTCTAGCAGTGCATGTTGTTTTCTTAAGGAGATAGTAAGGTAACTAAGCGGAGTGACTGTAGGGCAGGGGTCTCAAACTCACGGCCCGGGGGCCAGAACCGGCCCTCGGACCTTCATTCATCCGGCCCACAATGTGATGTAAAATATATAGTGCAATCCCGTTTGTTTATTTATTTATTTATTCATACTTTCAGAAAATTATTATTTATTTTCTTGTTTCCTCAGTACAAGTTGAACATCTTCATTCAATTCAATTCAATAGCAGGAAAATCCTGATCCTGATGACGACAGCGGACCTGTTTTTTGTTGAAGTGTTGAAGTGTCCCTCCTATGAGAAGACACTACCATCAGTGGGTCCATGGTAAATTGAGTTTGAGACCCCTGCTAGCCAAAGGTATGGGTTCGACCCCCAGTGATCACAGTCTGCCTGTAGGCGTCCCTGAGCAAGAGGCCTAAACCTCTACCTGCTCAGTAGGGACATGTATCTAAACAAAGCACCAAACACCTGTGACTGTCAGCCATGTGGCTACCTGAGCTGCAGTTTCAATCCTTTCTGTGCAGAAGTCACGGCCCATCCAAGCAGTTTGTGGCACACTTGAGCGTCGAGTGACATCAGTCGACCCTTTGCGATGTCACATCCCATTCTCTCCGTTTGTCAGTCGTGACCTCTCTTCCCTCAAAGCGTACCCCCTTTTCTTAATAACTGAAATCTAGTCTAACAGGCATCGACCCCGCCCCCTTTCCTTTTGAATTTGTCTCTCTGTAGTTTTCCTCCTCGTAACTGTGGGTCATTTCTCATTTCATTTTTTTGTTCCGCCCATCCGTCTTCCGTCCCAATTTTCCTGATGAATCCTCCGCTGACCGGGTGCCGCCCAGTGCGTGTCTATTCATGGACTACCGGAGCGTCTGAAGCCGGCCGTGGCGGTGAGTCTTTCAGTTTTTCGTGAGCCTGACAGCTGACGAAACATGATGGATAGACCCGGTAGTGCTCATCTCTGACACCTGAAACCATCTGAAACCACCGCTGATGCAACGGAGGACTCTGGATATGTATATGATGAAGTCAGCGCACACGGGCTCTTAGGGATATGTAGTTGGTGAATGTGAATATCAAATGTGCGAATGACGCCAGCTGGCGTGTGTCTGCATGCCAAGAGAAGAATGGAAGAACAGAAAGTATCTTCCACAGAGTACACAGTTTAGTTGGAGGCCCATTACGAAGGACAGCGCCCATATTCTTAAAACATTGTTGAATCGGTCGACAAATTACTTCCAAAATACAACTTGAAGAGGGCAAGGCTACAAAATATACATTTGTTAAAGCATTCAACCAGAACTAGTGAACAAATTGCCTCCAGACTGCCTTATTCGAATGTCCTTGTTATTTTCAAGGACATGTTGCTACTTAAAAACAGAAATGTAATTATAATTTAATTGTCATTACTTATGCGTGCTCAACGGTCTGAAGAAGACAACATTCTCAGATGATTGATCTGAGGTGAGTGTAGATGACAGCAAGGGTGTCCTGTTTAATCAACAAAAAGTCTCGATTAAACACAGCATTCTATCTTTCAGGAAGCCATCACTAATTATTGTTATAATTACTGCAAGGGGCGGAGCTACGCCTTGTTTCCTGTTTCTTTACGGAGATATTCTATGGGAGAAAATGAAGAAAAGGGGATTTTAATACGTGTATTTCTACCATGGCTAGTCTGCATGGTGCTGATTTGAAACCTTTACAGACACAGTTTTTTCAGTTTGCGTTCTGTTTCATATAATATTTACACATTAATCATGTAATTCCAAATACACAATATAGAACACTTTATTTTTCAGCTCTATACATAACCACTTTGTTATTTCTTCCAGAACAGCCAATCCTAGACAGCTTAACACAGGTTATTCCAGCCAATCCCATGACCTCAGAATTCCCACAGTCCAATCAACTGCTTGGATTCAATGCCAAATTGGCTCACGTACTAAAGAGGCTCATGATCACTGTCGCACACTGTGAGTAATTGTTTTCTAGGAGAAAAAAGGGACTAAAAACAGATTAAAATAAATGACAATGAACCCACAGAGACATCATCTCCCCTTCGGCATCAGAATGGAGACGGTTGATTCCATTTGAAAATCAGAATCTTTGGTCATTATTTCAGAAACCAACATCCTCTCAAGGTTGTTGGATTAGGTTTCACTTTCACATAACAATATATATCAAAATTCCCACACAGGATTAGCATTTCAACTTCATTTAATTTAATGAAGTTAAATATTATATTTTGGACCAACCAAAACCTGTTAAGATGAAATACCAACTATCTCAAATGAATGTTAAATACTAAAGTATATAAAACCCAATTTGAGGGTTAAGGTTAGGAAAGACAATTGGCCACCCTAAAGGCATAAATGTACTTTTCCTATACAAACGTATAAGGTATTACGTGTTCAATATAGGATTTCTGTAGGTATTAACACAAAGGAACTAATCCATTTTAAAAGACTTTATCACTTAAAGTGAAGCTATTTCATTCAATGTGTCAATCCTGGAGCGCCTCCACATTCTGTATCATTGAAATTCCTTCAAGAAATCTATAGGTCGTAAAATATAAGGTATTGAATACCAATTGGCTACAGGGGACGGTCAAAAGGAAATCCATGTACGGAGAGAGGGAGATAATGAAAGAGGCGTGAAGGGAGACCCTGCAGGTTTCATAAGGTGCTATATACTGTAAATTAAGCTTTTTATTATTATTATATTAGTGACCCTGCAGGCCTCCATCCCCGTGAGAATTAAGATCTTCCTGCTTTACTTGAAAGTGTTGTCTCCGTGGGAACACGGAGCATTTAACACCGAATAAGTCTCAACCCCCTCCTTCTTCCCATCCATTCCCTCGTCTATAAATCAAGTTATTGTAACTTGTGTAACCTCAAAATGAGGGAATCCCCGGAGACACCCTGTGCATTTACTTCCTGATGGTTCTGCAAGACATCTGGTCGTGCCGGATCGCGGAAGAAAACAAAGTGAGCCTGCATTATTGAGAGATGGCAGATGATCGGCGAATTGTTTCTCCCTGTTTCATTTGGAAATGGAAAAGCCAAGGGTCTCAGGAGAATTTAGCAGAACATGAATGAGAAAGATAGAGAAGATGGGAGAGACATGCCGGTGCATGTGATACATACATAAAAATGTCCGAACTTCCTTTTGAAATACATTCACATTTCACACTACATTGACCTTATATCTGTGGGTTCCAAACAGTCAATGGGTAAGAAAGTTTGATATTTGAGATCAAGTACTACTATACAAAGGTCCCTCAGAGATGCTCTGAGATTGGAGAAGAACCACTTATTGAGCGTTATTAACTTCCCAGTAATGGCTAGACGAGCAGTGAGGTATAGATGAGATATACGCACTCTCATTTACGAGCAATCAAAGATGCATGCTCAGCCCTGGGGTCCCCGGATCCCTCCATGACCGTGTTGTGGAAATGCTGACACCCCTGCTGAGGATTACACAGGATGTGGGATGTGAATAATACAACAGTTTAGAAAAGAACCTACAAATTAATACCGGAGTACAATGGTAGCAGACGGAAAAAGAAACAATATACGTGCGACTACATGGGAGCTTAGTATGGCCATCTTGGTAAGGGGTGATTTATCATTCTACATCGAATTGCCACCGGAGCTAGGCCTACGACGTCATCATATTATAAGGATCATCAGATCAAATTCAGCGGCTGACGCAGAAGCATAATTCACCCTTAAAGGGTAGTGTTTACCGTGTAGTGATGACCTATTCTTTATACCATGTTGCATGAAGATTCATCCATCGGTCTGGATGTTCTAGGGTCATTGATACGCTCTGCAGGTGTGACACAGCGTGATGTGGTTGGAGACCCTGGTGTCATGTGATCCCAGTGGAATGGACCACTTGACTCTGCTCACTCAGACATTCCTTCAGAATATCCAACCAACTTGTGGGAGAAAGGCCAGCGTTGGCCCAAGGTCAGCCCACCAGCAGGGGTAGCCAGCGGGAGCCGGAGAACCCGAGGCCAGATGGAGTCATGACCTTCTCTCAGCAGGGTGCAGATCAAGCACTAACTAGCCCCCGGTAGGGCAGTGCCAAGCTCACACCGGCGTGTGAGAGCGTTGTGGTTTGTGTTTGATTTATTGTGATCATTTCCTTTTTACATCGTTTGACAGCGAAACACAATTTTTTTCTCCCCCATTGTTATTATTCAATATGAGCAGTGAAGGAGTCGTCGGTAGAGCAGAGGTGGGGGTGATATTAGCAGGGCTTCAGACAGAGTCTGATGCATACTGAATAGGTAGCGTTGTTGGACAAATGACAGTGTAGGATTGGTGAAGAATATTTAAGTGAAGAATGATGATTTGGTTCACCATTATTTAGGTTGAAATATATTGTTACACTCTTTCCTTTTTAAAACATATCTACTGTATATACAGTATATATACCTGTATATAGCACCCCTCAAACACAAGGTCGTGCCTAGTGCTTTACATTGGTAGCAATCACATTTTTAAAAACATTTAAATGACAATCATCAAAAGAGAAACGCAAGATCAAAGTGTAAGTATAAATGTACCAGTGCTGTTTAAACCGAAATTCCACCAATTACAGAAACTTAGGCTCGCTAAGGAAAGTGAGTGAGAATAAAATGTAAAAAATGAAAAAACCTTGTCAGTTGATGCCAGTATGATTAGTGTATACGTAGTATAAATGAGTTGTCAGCACAGCACCCCGTACTCAGTGTACACGTCTTGTTCCTTTCACACAAGAGTCTTGTAAAGGAGAGCCGGCCAACTGTAAGGAGTCTGTGGCAAGAAATAGCCTGAGAGAGAGAGAGAGAGAGAGAGAGAGAGAGAGAGAGAGAGAGAGAGATTGGGTCTAGTGGAAAGAGTAGGAGCCCCTCAGAAGGAAAACACAAGCACCTGTTGAAAGCAGCTTTGTGAGTGCGGTGGTGCAGATGGCTTTGTCACAGCAAAACCAATCCTTGGCGAGACCTTGATCCCTTTCATCTCATTGCTTCTTGGCAGAGAAACAGAAATAGAGAGACACACAGCGATGGGGTTTTGAAACGGGTTGAAATTGCATCCTCATCATTAGTTTACGCACTGCTGACTTTTATTTATCCAGCCTCAAAGAGCCGGATTCAGAGGTTTCTGCTGGAATCGAAATGTTACGACAGAGTCTGACGCGGCATCCTTTTCAGATGCCTTTTCAAGTTTGGTTTTGGAGTTATTGTTTATAGGGTGGGGTTATATGAAGGAATATAACAGTTGCACAAACTGAACTAAACTAAACATTCTTAAGTACAGAAGACCAGTAGTAGCAGTTTTAAATACACAAGGGTTCATTGGTGACAGTTGGTGAATACATTGTTGTAAAGAGTTGGTGTAAAGTTTTAATAGCTTTTATCCAAAGGTACATGCCATTAACGAGCCGGTAGGGAGTTGGGCATCTTGCTCAGGAATGCCTTCAGGTAGGGACCGAGAACCTTCCGGCTGGGAGTCAAATACCCTAAGTAACCACTAGACAATCCTGCCCTTAACTGACCTAGGAATGAAAAATGAAAAATAAATAGTGGTAAATGATGTACAGCATATTGCTGTGGGCGTTTGTGAACAGCAAGTCAATTGAATACCAGAATAAAGTATGTGTGGCATATTTGCATGCCAGACTCTCCATGTCTTGGCGATGCCGTGTAAAAATGATGGCAGATTCAATGATTACACCCCAGGCCTTTTAAATGAGCAGAACATTTTTGGGTAGCTGAGCGAATAATCATAAAAGCATAATTTGGCTTTATGCTACCAGTTTGAACAACCTTTTATGCCTCTGCTCTACCTCCTAATTTCATTAGGAAACGTGGAATGCACCAGTATGCAAATTGCACAACTCTAGAGCTATCTACGTATTCCTGACGCCTCTAATCAAATTTGAATTCAGCGCTCTTTAGCAGCATCTGGTGGAATCCAAATTTCCAACTAAATTAACATTTAAGGAGAGATGCCTGCTTCTCATTATGATTATATATGGCTTGGCATTTATATGGCATGGTCAGAGAGAGAGAGAGAGAGAGAGAGAGCAACGTACCATTTAATCTTCCGTGCCATGCACTCCTGCTCGATCCTTCGACTCCCAAAGTCTTGATAGAGCTTCTAATAAGTTCACATTAAACCCATATCTGATTTAAAAAAATAAAGAATCTCCTACCATGGCTTGTAGTGTGAACAGAAAGTATAATGAGAGAGAAAGGTGGAGAGACTATGCTTTTAACATGAGTCATATTCATTTAGATTTGATGACAGTTGACCTCTAGAATGAGAATTAAGATCAGACATGTAAATTCGACCAGCCTTCGAAACCGTAAAAAACGAATTACATCATTTGCGTTATGGATGATGTAATCACCATTCCATGCAATCGTCATTCCCATTGGGGAGGAGGATAGTCAGTGAGAGTGTTCAACTACCATTCGAAAGGTACTGGGTTCGATCTCCCACGTCCACAGCCCACCACCTGTAGGTATCCCCTTAGTGGAAGTAGTCAACTTTTCAATTCACGATTTTGCGAAGACCGCTGTTGCAAACACAAACAATCGATCCCTAGCATCTATCAACAACACAGGATGTACATTTGTTTCCACATTTCTGTGAGGAATTTTCATCGAAGAGGTAAACATCATTTTATATTGAACTTTACCTGAAGGCATCTTGAAATATTCAACCATCTGTCTGCTTGTCAAACTTGGTTAAAACAGAATATAATAACTTTCACCACTGCTCATATTATAAAGGCCACCGCAAGAAAACGTGTTCTTTGTTTAGAATATTAAACAGACAATGGATCATAGATGTTTCTGGTTGTTAGCAACATGGCTAACCACTAGCAGCCTGGCTACTTTCCAAAGCAAGAAACAATTTCAACTAGAAACCCTGATCTCGCTGCCATGGTAAAGGCAGAATAAAACATCCAGTAGCATTAATAAGTAGGCAGGTTGCGTTATTTACTGACTATTTACTTTCTATTTAATTTCTTACTAATTCTCGTGATTAAATATTCCTGATTACAATGGGTAGCACAGTGAAATAGAGGCGTATGGAGAACCAAACTTAACGCAGATGGTGTCATTATTCTATAGCCATTACACTGTGCAATCAGCATTTACTTCATAATTATAAGTTAAAGCAAAAAAGTTGACTACAGCCACTTTAAGCACAATGCCTAACCTGTACCTGCTCCTTGTTCATGTATCTGAATTCAGTCAGTCGCTTTGGACTGTACCTCTAGTGGCATGAGTTGTAGCTAAAGTTATAGTTCTATAATTTTCAGATGACAGTTACTGTCATGGACTAGCATAAAAGTGATTTATAGTGAAACATTCCCTGGATGGATTGACTCATGGATGGGCGTGTTTTATGCTTGAGAAACTTTCTGGTTCGGATATATTTTAATGGAGTATATAGCTACAGGAGAGAAGTTGTATAGTGCAGGTATACTTGTGTACATCATAACACTGTACAGCACTGGAGCCTTAGCTGTTCCCTAAATCCATACATCGCTATCGTCATGGTGCTGTGTGGGTGTGCGGTGCCAGAGTTAGCTTATTATAAAAAGCAGCTCTCTTTCTTGTTTAGTTAGCCAGGCTGTTCACATGATGATGATTGATGATATATTTGTTAACAGTAACAGCCTATTTCATTAAGATTTGGTTTAGTCTCTCCGTTAACAACACCTTGATATGTCGATTAGTTGGTAATACATCTTGAATTTGAAATCACTTTATACAATTATGATGTATGCCAGCATAGGTTTGGGAATACAACATTTAACTACAACATATTCCTTTTTTACAGTGGGCAGATGATCCTTGAACAAAAGTTTCCTTTGTTCACTGTTTTATATGAGATCTTTCAAACTCAGCAAAAGCGAAGGGAAGAGTTGAAAAAAATCTCAATATTGCTCCATTGGGGACACAGATGAATGTGGTAAATTCATACTTCTGGGTTACGTTTAAAGACAGAAGGAATGTGAAATATCTCTTTTAAGACTATTGTAAGATAGAACATGCAGAGCTTGTTTGTAATAGTCACCATGGGGGCCCTTCATGCAATGGTCTCTTTCTTTAGCTTTTGACAGCCAATATTAAAAAACATCTCCGCTAATCTTCGTAGCGTGAAACACAACGGCCATTTGACTTCTTTAATGACTAATAACTTGTATTAAGATTTCAACTGAACGCCGAAAGCTAAGGCTACTTGTCATGAAACGTCCATTCTTAAATGTAGTGATACTGTCATTAGTGAATTTCCTCTTCACACAGAAAACAGGCTTAATGGCTATCATGAACACTCCTTTACGAACGCAGCAGACCGCATCTCGTGTTTCTCAAGAGAGAGGCTGATTAGCAGCACAGTAAACCAAGCAAGACATTATTCACAGCAGACCGACTGCCGCAGAACAGGCTGTCGGGTGACCAGAGGAACGGCAAGTTCGACTCTTCTTTCTGCTTCTGCTGGAAGTTGGAACACGCTGGAATCCTCTCAGTTCATCTGAAACGTCGTTGGTTGTTTTTATTGGGCTTCTCATTATAACCTACAAACACATGTATAAACACGTATATCTAAAGAGAACTAGCATGCCAAGATTTGAAGTCTTCACAGCAAATATGTTATCTTCTACGAGATATCAATACGATTTTATACAATTTATCGTGGGATCAATAAGGTGATGGATTGTAGGATTTTTGTTTTCACATTGTCAATTTATTGACACGTTTTGGTATGCTTTAAAATGATGTATGGAACACAATATGGTTTCATGTATTAAGATTTCCTTCATGAAAAATATATTTTAAAGACAGAAGGGACATGAAATATCCAGGGGGAAACCTGTATAAAATGAAGAAATATGGAAGGGAATACAGAGCTTTTGATTATAATCGTCAAGTTGGGACCGATTCGTATAATTCATCGCTGTGTTATTAAAATAGTTATATACATTTATTCCTCTCTTTATACGAGTAATGACTTTTACGGTGTGTCGTAGCTCACAATCTTTCTACCAGGGAAAATAACATACCGTATTTGACTCGTGTTTTTCCAGGCCTACATTTCAATAATTTACTAATTATGCAATTTGCATCTTAATAAATTATTCTACATGGAAATGGGGAAGAAGATTAGAGACATTTTGAAATCTGAGCCCTGGAAACTGGGTCATATTGTTGACCCAGTGCGTGGAATATGTGGGCCATTTCCTCTGCTCTCAATTTAATTTGTTTTGAACAGATTAATTAATAGGAATCAACGCCAGTCCTGCACTGGCTTTCAATTAAAATTTAATTTAGAGAATGAAGGATTACAAAATTACAATAATCAATTGTTGGATTATGTTACGCGTTCACCTCGGAGACGTTATTTAGAAAAAATCAAAATCATCATGTTATGACTGCAGAATTGGTTACACCCCGTTGTACACCCACCTCTGACTAGATAATAACAGTTTCATGTGTTTATGTGGGGGCCATTCCCCCCACCAAGTATGGATTTTTTTGTACACAGAAATATTTAGCCTTTTATCTACAACGTCAATACGTTCATCATAACACTGCCCTGATAGATGGAATCCATTTTCTTCGTATTAAAGGCCTAATTACACTTCTTTCCCGATTTTGTTTTCCCAGCAATAATGGAATTAGAGCACTGTGGAGGTCACGAAGGGTTAAGGCCCTGTATTGATTGGAAAAAGTAATTAAATACCACAGAATCGAAGTCCCGCCGATCGCCTTAACGAACATGCAAATAAAAATAGAGTTGGCTTATTTGACAGAAACCATGTACTCGTTTGGGAAGACGACGTGCCTGTCCATGCACAATGTCAAGCACCATAACAAACTGTGTGGCCATGTGTGTGTGTGACTTCTTTAAGGATGATCTCTCTCCAAGTCTGACTCTGATCCTGCTCAGGCTCAGAGGTCCATCTCGCTGGTGGTTGCTTTTTATCCAGTTGCAACTCCTATCCATCCTATGTCTCCTACATCTTCAGCAACACCCACTTCCTTCAATTCCCCTGGATAGCAACAACATTTTATAGCAGGGCACTTTGAGAGAGAGGTCAGCCTCTCATCTCACCAGGCTCACCACACCACTCCACCTCCACCAACTCTATCTGAACCCTCCTCTCGGATGTCTGTCTGTCTGTTCTTTGTTTGTGTCGGGGTTATTCAACTTTTGTTCACTGTCCACGGAAAACACTGGAGGGATCTTGTAGTCAGCCTTGGTTCTAAGATGGTTCATGAAGAGCTTTTATTTATGTATGAATAATAGTCATCATCGTCATCATCATTATTATTAGTAGTAGTAGTATAGTAGTATTTTAGCTGCTCCGAATATTTCTTCATTTTAGTCAGCAGTAATGTAATTTAAAGCATGAGGAAAATACATTTAGATAGAGCTCAGTGTTCTATCATTAAATCCACTGTGAGGAAAAAGTAATCAATCAGATAAAAAACCATATACTGTGGTATCATTTAACTGATTAAAGTCTGCCTGAGCTCAGACCAATGTAAGACGTCTTAAATTATCTTTATGTTCAAGTGCTGTGGAATATAAATAAAGACCTTACTTCTTACAGTGTCTTCATATTCAAGTTCTCCAGTTGGGTCCGTTGTGAATCACTTTTGGATTGTGGATCACAATCCACATCTTGACCTTATTTGACATTTGGCTGATGGCTTGTATTATAGTATACTCCAAAAAACCTAGCAGACCTTCAACAGAATAGATATAAACACAAACAGATATCTATTTTTTGCTATCTAGGTTAACTTCACAATTCCGGCCCAACATAGGGGCGTGGCTCCCTTTTATTGGAAGTATTGATGATGGAAGGATTGGCAATCAGGTGAAGTGGACAGGGCCATTTGTTATCATTAGTGTGTAGGCGGTAGAGCTCAGAGTCGTGTGGGTCAGCCCATCTGTGAGGCTTACTGCAGACCTGAAAAGACATATCGGTCAGGGTGACTCCCCTGCCTTCAATAAAATATCTGTTACCGATATCATTTGTCAAAATGGCTTTAGAATAGAATAGCGTCGTAAATGGTCATTCACTGTTTTTGTTTCCAGCCACAAACTTTCATAAACTTCGGACGGACGCAACCTGCATTGATTCCAAAAGAGGAAGTGCTATATTGCAATTGTTTACATACACAGCGAGAGCACGCTCACGCTAAATGCTAAATGCTAAACGCTACACGCTCTTCGGCAGAAGCAAAACAACAAAGTCATTTTAGCAATCTCCATAGGAGATTGCTAACGGAGGTTTTAGTGAAGGCGGTTTCGATAGTTTAATCACCCAGACCTCTATGGCCCTTTACATGATAACTATCCACGCCTCCACCCCATCCTAGCCCTATTTTCATTTGATGCTGTCATGCCGATAGCATGGTCCTTATCCACACCACTGATATTACCGTATCATATTATGTCAAGAACTAAATGAAAAATTGCACCTGAGCGCTAGATGCTGCTTGTTTAGCCCGTGAGTCTTATTGCATACGTTATCTACCTCATTATCATGCCAATATCAAAGTCATTGGGGGCGGAGTGCATGCGAAATGGGGTTTCTCTCACAGCGGACAATAGGGTTCCTGCTCCATATACGAATGGACAGGTTGAATGAAAAGATGGTATCTCTGAATGACACCCCCCCCCCACAACCTCCCACCACCACGCCCTCCTCACACAGCAGGGTGAGTCATAGTCCTAGCTGTGTGGTTGTGATGGACCATGTTGAGCATGAGACAAGGCAAGAGAGAGAGAGAGAGAAAGAGAGACGTGATGGAAGTGAAATGGGCTTTTTCATTTCAGTAAACTTGGCGTCTTTAAGGAATAAATACAGCTTATTTGTACCCGCTGCTTATACGTGAGGCACTGCCATAGGTCGCTATCTACAACTAGCTTCGTGATGTGCTCGGTATCTGAATATCAATATCAGCTAAATCATATTACAGTAATGAGGCTTAGTGCATCGTTTTTAATCATCGGGCACCTAATTTGATTGATGTGACAATTTGAACATAACACAGAACTGCGTGTCCTCGCTGGCCCATTTCTCATCCAACAAACGATAAAAGACGAACACAGTAGGAATATTTCATTAGCGGCTGACTGCGTATTCCTTGCCTTGGCACGCCAGGAAAAAGAAAGTTCAATTTAGTCAGAGGCCATTAAAGAAACAGCCAAGGGAAGCATTTATAATTGACTGTTTACCACCACGTACAACAGGTAATTATAATCGAACGACAGGTGATGTAAATCAATACACAAGGCAAATGAGCTGTGGAATTGTGCCACAGTTGCTTGGCATTATGATATCACGCAAAGGCATCGAAATATGGCCTGATGATTTGATTCCAAAGTGCTCCGAGACGTCCGTCCCAACACGTCCGTCCCAAGACGTCCGTCCCAAGACGTCCGTCCCAACACGTCCGTCCCAACGCGTCCGTACCAACGCGTCCGTCCCAAGACATCCGTCCCAACACGTCCGTCCCAACACGTCCGTCATACCAACACGTCCGTCCCAACACGTCCGTACCAACGCGTCCGTTTTTCAATCCACTCAAAGTGCTTTACATAGTGTGTGTGTGTGCGGCAGAACACTCACCACACACCTCACAGTTTGGGAATTGGACCAGGATAGGGGGGGTTAGCACCCCTACTCTTGCAACGAGGGCCAAGGGATCTTTAGTGACCACAGGGAGTAAAGACCAAACGTTTAGAGTCCGAACGATGGTGCTCTTTGACAGGACTCCAGGAGTCCCTGTCCCTTTCCCGGGGCATTGGAGGACATTACATAAGCCATTTCAGGTTCTGGTGAAGGATTTCTACCTGTTTCATTCTCTACCAGTAGGTCCCCTTATCTTACCTTATCTTACCTCAAAGACAACTACAAGACACCTATGAGCAAATTGTCATCTGGAGTGACTCCTCACGACACACCACAACCCTGTGATCTCAGCTTAGATCCCTGGGGATTCTGGGGATCTGTTGAGGAGACAAGGGAATAGGAGTTAGGAAGTAGGACACGCAACAAGGGGATGCAATCATCTTAAAGATATACACTCCAGGGCTCTCTGTAGGTGTCTGCACATAATGGGATGCCACTCACAACACACCACACACACACACACATTCAACACATGCACGCACCCCCCAACACACACACCTACATGTGCATGCACACACACACCCACCCACACTCTCACACGCACGCACGCACACACACACACATCCACCCACACACACACACACACGCAAAACACTGAAGGGACTGATGAGGGGGTGTTTGGCAGCAAGAAGACAGTAGATACTGTAGATGTCAAAGCATATTCTCACGTCTCCTGACAAAAAGTCTTCTCTTTCCCGGTGCACCGTGGCAACAGGCAGCCTAAACGTTGCTGTGAA
Organism: Bathygadus melanobranchus; assembly: GCA_900302375.1. Taxonomy (NCBI): domain Eukaryota; kingdom Metazoa; phylum Chordata; class Actinopteri; order Gadiformes; family Macrouridae; genus Bathygadus; species Bathygadus melanobranchus. The sequence goes on from OMKP01078934.1 coordinate 16,081, forward strand.
CAGGAAGGACGAGCAGTCAGACAGGAATCAAGGAGCCGCGGTGGCACGCGTTGCTGTGACATTTCTGCTCGGCACGATTAATAATGAAGGAGGGATTAGTCGCGGCGCGGTGGGGACACGCCGGTGAGACAACAACCAGAGAGACTCGGCTATTAGGACACCGACAGCCCACGTCAAATAATAACCAGGCGTCACACACACACAGCTGTGGTGAAATTAATATTTTATAGCCTTCGATCACAAGAGAGCAAGGAGATGGGCGTCTTCCTCCGCACTGCTTGTTTGACAAACTGAGGAGGAGGAGGGGTTCTGTGTGTGTGTGTGTGTGTGTGTAAGCCCTTCATTCCCCCCTCATAAAGAGAGTTTGACAACCACACACGGAGGTGGGAGACCCCGATACATACAGCTTGACGCCGACAGTTGAGGGTTCAGTGGCCTAATGATTATATTTACCTTTTAACTTTGTTTTTCGCCAGTGAAACTTGGCCTTCATTGACAGCCGTGTACAAACAGGCAACTCTGCTATTAGGAAGCATATCAGAGGAGTCTAGGGAGTCTAGAGAGCTGAAGTGAAGTGAAAGGGGCTGGGGGGGGGGTTTGCTTCAATAGACATTTCACTGCCGGAGATGCCTGACCTGTCTTCATTATCTCTGCTTGTCAATATATCCAAAGTAATGTGTTTGTGTGTTTGTTGTGTGTGTGTGTGTGTGTAAAGCAAGGTAGCATGTTTGTATTCAACCACTCAGGTTGGGGACATGGCACATACCAGTGGTATGTCACACAGGTGCAGTCACAGCCTGGGGGTTGGGGGGTGTGGATCCATTTCGGTTCGTAATGCAATTCCTTGTGACAAGTTATTGGTACAAACAGCATATTAGAGCACCGGTGGGGAGTCAGACTGCAGAACGGCTCTGGAGATGGCTTCCTGATGCATAGTTTATGTCAGAGAACCATCTCCGGGTGCGGCCGGCTGTCACCCAGCCCAGCCGAGAGTGTTCATCAGGGGGCCGCGTTGTTCACACTGGCTGCCCTGGGGAACGGGATTCATCACCTC